>PVKN010004540.1:15628-33319 GCA_004027915.1 Capromys pilorides
TCAAAAAAAAAAAAAAAAAAAAAAAAAAAGTTGTGGCTTGATTGGGCTAGGGATGTAGCTCAGTAGAACAGCTCTTGCCTAGCATATATAAAGCCTCGAGTTCGATTTCTAGTACCACAAAAATGAACAGTCTGAACAGTCATTGATCCAGCCTAGAAACCCAGAGTGACCCTTGGAGTGGTCAGCCCAGAGGTTTGGCTGTCTTTCTGAGTCTTGCTCTGACTGCCACCATGCCAGGCCCACTATCTCCGCCCGGGCCGAGAAGCAGTGACAACAGCCATCAGATATGTTTGAGAGTGCAGAGCCCTGCCGCTGCTTCTGCCCTGCTAACCTACCTGAGTCTGTAGAGATGAGACCACATGTTATGGGCCCTTTTCTGACCGGTCTAGGGTTTAATGATGGTTTTGGCAACATCATTGTCCTGTTAATAAGCAAAACATATTTTGTAATTTCAATTTCTGCTGTTATATTTTTAATTTTCAGCCTTGTTTTCTGAAGATTTCTAAAAATAACTCTTGTTGCATGGATACAAACTCATCTCTCGATGTCGTTCATGACAGTCTGTTTCTTTCTCCATTTTTTTTCATATTTCTTCAATCCACTTTCTTCACATGTGGAGGTCCTTGCCCTTTATGATAGAAAAACCCCCAGGTGTCTGGTGACATTGTTGAAGAGGCACAGAGTGACACCCGCAGCTTCCTGGGCTCTGCACAAGGCAGGCACCAGGTCTCTGCTGGGTGTGAGGGACGTCTGCCTAGGAAGCCTCCTATGCCCCCCTCCATAGCTGCTCGCTGGGCTGCTCAGATTCTCCAGCTAGGAGCCCGTCCCACCCTGGAGCTGAATGAGAGTGGTGGTTGGGAGGAAGCTTGGCAGGAACCCTTCGGAGCAAGATTTCACCTGCTCTCCTCTTGGCTCTATTATCTCTGCTCTGATCAGCAAGTCCAGCCCCTCTGTGGTGCCACTTCCCTTCCTCATGCTGTGCGTTAATAGAGGAGGCAGCGCAGGGAGTGAGGAAAGAGGTGTCCAACTGTCACTTATATGCATGTTCAACTACTGTTTTTTGAGACAGTGTCTCTCTGTGTTGTGCCCACTGGTTCCAAACTCCTGGACTCAAGCAATCCTCTAGCCTCAGCCCCTCAAGGATCTGGCTCCACAGACATGTGCCACCCTTCCTGGTTTTCTCTTTTTTGTCCAAGGTACTTGGTCCCCCACCCTCTGGAGCTCTGGCTCTGTCTGTGCCTTTTTTGTGAGGGTTCCTGCTCTCTCTGTCTACTGACTAGGCTCCAGCCTTGGATTTTATTTCATCTGCCAGGACTTGCTGCTGTCTTTGTCTTTTACATCACCCTTGCTCTTCATTCTGGTGAGGTTATCATCTTCATCTCATTTATTTATTGTCATGTTAGTGGGATTTGGCAGGGAACTAGGGTTTGTGCCTGTGCTTAGTGGGTGGCCTTGTGGAAGTGTATGTCTGTCAAGATAATGTACACTGAGTGGAAGGGGAGCCAGTCCCAGGTCATAGAAGAATGAACAACAAAGAAACTGTTTCCTCAACTTGTCCTTGGGCACCAGTGCAGGGGTGCTGAGACCTCCAGTTCCAGAATGGGCAATGAATGGTCACAACTATGGTTCATATTATTGATGAGGGGAATTGGGGCTACCGCTATTCAGTGGTCAGAAGAAAGCTTACTATAGACACTTGCTGAAATTAGCTGTCCAAGACTCATGTATGTGGCCACAAAAAGTAAAGATTTATAAATAAATAAAGAAGCAAACAAATAAATAAATAAATAAATTTAAAAAAAAGTAAAGATCTATCACACATTTCAAAGCAGAACTATGTCCTGAGAATGGGCTATCTCTTGGGTCCCCATATTCCTTTAAACTCCTCTAGCTATGAAAGCATCCACACCCAGCTGGAGAATGAACTCATCACATGTGGCAAGATGCAGAGGGGTGCAGAGAAGTGACACGGTGCCGCGATGTGCCAGCTGAATCCTCCCAGGGGACAGGTAGCCATAGCAGTCAGTGCTGCAGACCTGTGACAGCTCCAGAGCAGGGCCCTCACTCTGCTGCCCTGTTTATAGGTTGTCATTTATGTAACTATGCATTCTCTCGCATTCTTTTTTGTTTAACTATGAAAGTGCAAGTTATTAAGAATAGCACACAGTTTTCTGTGGCTGTGCAAGGTAAGCAGACTCAGCAAGTGGACGTCTCCAGGGCTCAGTTCCTCTCTTCGTGCTCTGTCTCCACTCTAACAATAAGCATTCTCACACTGGTCTTCCCACACCACGGATCAGTTTGGCCTGGTGCTCTTTCAGGTGCAAATTGAATAATGCATTGTTCTGGCTGTGGACCCTTTTACTCAACATCGCATTTCTGAGCTCCATGCATGTTGCATACAGCTGTCATCCTGAATGTTTTACAACCATGAAGCATAGATGAAATTAGGTTTTCAACGTACAATTCAAATGCCATTTAGAATAATCATTTCTTCCACTTGTCTTAAAAGCTACCAGCAGGAGCAAAAAATTATTTGCGTTTTAAACTAGTCATGTAATGGATCTGAAATTCTTTCCTTTATGCAAAACAAATGGCAAGGGAACTGTGATCCATCAATTTCTCAATCCCTCCAGGTTCCCAGGGCCCTGGTAGGCTTTGCCTGAAGCCTCTTGCCTGCTCCAATCACACAAGTCCCAAGAGGGCCCTAGCTGGAGCATGCCATCTGGGTCACTACAGAAGCAATGGGAGGACAATGTCATCACAATGCTATTTGGTCCATAGTTTTGTGCCATGTAAGTGGATGGGGCATATGACTCCGTCAAGGGAAACCAAGATTGAACTAGGTCACATCACTGTGCTGTTGCTTTTCGTCATAACAAAGATGGAGCCTCCTACCTGCTCACACAAGAGCCTGCCACCCGGTGTAATTTTGAGGCCATTAAAACTAATAAAACTTGTATTTATTTAATAAAATAGCCTGTGGCCAGATCAAGTAGCAAAGAAATTCATTAACTTCTAATCTAGGGAGAAGGAATGCCAAATTGAATTTTATATGCTAATGTTTTCTGAAACAAAGCAAAATCAAAAAATGGCAAAAGGAAAAAGTATTTGGAAAATTTTCAGCAAGCTGCCCATGTCTCCTTTTTGGTCACCCTCCCATCCTGCCCTGTGTTCATCTACGGACCCAGTCTTATTCTCAGCAAGGAAAGGGACCACAACTGCTGTAGACATCTTTGTTATGGAGCAAAGTGCCCAGTGACGTGATCATTGTCAGGCAATAACTCATGTGACATGATGGCAGACTATGTCCCCATAGAGGGGAAACAGCTTTATGACAATATGGTGAGTGTCACTTGTAGATGCCATATGGAGACAGCGAGTGGGACTGCCCACCCCAGGCCTTTGTTACTTGATAACCAGTGGCCACCTACCTGCTATATGGTTTGAGGCAAAGCAGCCAACTCAGTGACTTCTAAGAAAGAGAAATGACAGCCCACAGCAGCATCCAAGGACACTCAAGCACAGAAACACTGAGACACACAGGCCTGAGAGCATAGGTCTCACCTGCTACTGGATATCCAGGGTCCAACTGACAGTGGACAAGGCTGTTGTAATGCCACACTGTGTGGTTCCAGCCAAGCACCTGCTGACTGAAGGCAGAAGTGGCCTGTAGGCTGTTCAGAGGCGCAGGCACTAGACAGGAGGAAACATGACCACATTCAGAGAGGATCAGAAGCAAGGAAGGGAAGCAGCTATGCTCGTGCCTGTGGGCCTCTCAGAAGTCTCAGGACAGACAGCACAATATGCTACCAGCAGTTTGGACTTGAAAGTAACAGCTTTCATCTCACATACCTCTGAGCTTCCTCTCCTTGTCCGCATCCCACAGTGCTCATGGGCACATGCCTGCTGCTGTCTCATGACTCTCAGGCTTTGATTCTAGACCTTCCCTGAACACCATGACCAGATCCTCTTTCTGGAACAGGACACAGATCCTCTTTGGCTGTACACATTCTTCCATAGAGTCCACCGGGGTGCCACAGTGATCTTACAGTATGTGCCTGGTCGCAGGCTTGTTCAGCTCTACCCTCCACTCTCAATTCCCTTTACCTTGCCTGGGGTCCTTTCCTGTCCCATCCAGACAGCATCATGTCTGCTGAGGGTGGCACACTCATATAGAGGGACTTTATGTTCCAGGAACCCCATGGGCCAAGAGTGGTAGCCACCAAAATGGGCAGAGAAAAATGTCTAGCCCTAGATCAAGAGTACAAAGTCAGAAGAAATCACAGAGCTTTCAACATAAGAAGGAAGAGGCAGGCTGACCAATTCCCTAGGTGCATGACAGTCTCCCATAGTCTGACCCAAAAGGGTTGGTGTGCAGAAAGATTGGCATTAATCGTCCCTTTATGTGTGGCCTTGTCTTAGTCTCCTCTTCTTTGGAGGAAAGCAGTGGAATTGGATCCACTGCAGCATCCAAGGATACTCAAGCACAGAAACACTGAGACACACAGGCCTGAGACCATAGGTCTCACCTGCTACTGGTGCCAGAGAGACACTGTGCTGCTGAGCTACATCCCTGGCCCAAACTTTATTATTTTTTTGTAAAAGTTTTAAAAATCTTATTCATTCATTCATTCATTCATTCATTCATTCATTCATTCATTCATTCTGTATAGAGTCCCACTATATAGCTTGGACTTGTAGTAATCTTTCTGTCTCATCCTCTGCAGCACTAGGATTATAGGCATGCGCCACCATGCCCAGTTTCAGTGGCCCACAGGCATGCAAGCCTTGTGGTACCAGGGATCAAACCTGGGTCCTGGCACTTGCCAGGCAGGTGCTTGGACTCCTGAGCTATTTCCTCAGCCCCAAACTTTACTACTTTCAAAAGACCCCATCTCCACATTCTCAGGGGCTAACACTTCCACATAAGAATTTTGAAGGACATAGTTCAACCTATAACATTTTCCTTCTGCTATGGTTCAGACCTAAAATGTCCCCCCAAAGTCTCACGGATTTGGAAGTGAGGCTTAGAAAAGTGATTGCACTATGTGGGCTGTATACTCCTTGATGGCTCCACCTATGAATTGATGGCCAGATGTCCTTCTAGAAGACTGGGTCTGGTGGGAGGTGGGTCACTGTGAGTGTGACCTGGAAGTGTGTATTCTTGTCCCCAGCTCAGCTTTTCTGCTTATCAGGGGTTGAGCTGCTATACCCTGTTGTGTGCTTCTACCATGCCATTCTGCCTTAAGCCACCAATCATGTACTGAGTTCCCTGAAATGTGAGACAAATTAAGCTTCTTTTTTTTAAACTGTGAGCATCCAGTATTCTGTCCCAGTGATGGCAGAGCTGACTAATACACCCCCTTCCTTTATTCTTCTCTCTCTGCCTTCCTTTCTCTTCTCTAAAGAGATAAATTGAGCCTTGTATTTTTGGTAGAAATAAAAGAGCAATGAAGACAGGATCTTTGTCCTCAAACATCATCTGTAGACCACAGAGGACCAATGAATAGCCTCCTGAGGACAAGATCCTATCCAGTCAGCCACCAGAAGTGGGGTGCTGCAGGGCTGTAGACCCAGCTGCTGCTTCTAGCCCCATGTTCTCCTTATTATGCCAGAAGACTTCTTCCTTAGCCGTCTGGGAAGGAGGCATAGGGCTCCTGAGGACTGGGCCCTCTGGGTTGTCTCTGGCTTTGTAGTGTCTGGAATAGTGGCAGAGTATCACGAGTGATCAGAAAAACTAGTGGAGTTGAATCCACACAAATTGATATTGTGTTTCTATCCTTGAAGGCTTTTTTGCTCATTGATTTTTTTTTTCATCAAAAGTTGATTTATTGAAGTTGAATTAGATGAGTTTCTTTGTTAAAGGCAGCTTAAAGGAAAGTAATTCAATTTTAATTATTTTGTTTATAAACCCATTAATAAATGGATCCATGCCTAAAAAGAGGCACTGCCTCTACACATCTTTTTCTATTTAGAAACCTCACAGGTCTTTCCCACTGTGATGCATGGCTCACCTAAAAATTATAACTGCAGTAATGGATTCAAGTTGTATGTCGACATGAGTCAAAAATAAGAACAGGGGCTGGGAATTTGGCTGAGCAGTAGAAAGCTTGCCTAGCAAGCTGAAATCCTTGGGTTTGGTCCTTGGCACCAAAAACAAAAAAATAAACTTCCCTAAAAAATAAAAACAGCCTCGTATGATGAAAGTGAGCAAGTGAGTCAGAACCTTACAAAGACTTCAAAACTTTAGGGGAAAATAAAAAGGAAAATTAGAAGTATCCAAATTAATTACTGCACAATTAGATTTCAACAGCTAATCTTCAGGCTAAGCTCTTATTTAATATAAAGCTCTTGGTGATGCAATCTGTTTAAGGCACTTGGTCACTGGGGTACAAGCCGAAACCAAGACCGGTGGTGGCTTTTCTTCCTCTCATTTCTATTTTCTGGCAGAGCTACGTGGGACTTCTTGCCACTCTCTGGCCTACTAAAGCCTGAGCAGATGTTTCTGGGATTTATCAGGGAGCCATGATGCTCCAAAGTACCTATTTGGTCACAGTCCTTCAGCGGCATCTGGGTCTCTGTAGAAGGATGACAACGATGAGACTCCCAAAGGGTACAGGAAGGTTTCTCCAACAAAGTCTCATTTGCATGGAAAAGATGGGGGCTGCATCACCAGGGCAGCAGCCCAGAGTGGAGGAGCAATCTAGATCTCTAACCCTTGTCTATGTTGGAAACAGTGTCGAAGTAAAATAACAACCACCACAATAATGCTGGCAAGCACATGCGGACCCTCGTGGGAGCCGGCCCTGTGCTGGAGCTTACATATTACACTATGAGCTTTTTATTGTTTGTTTAATATCACACACACAGATGCAAACAGTTTCTAACAGCTACATATTTCTGGAAAGATGCCATTTTCCATTAAAGCTCCTTTATATCTGGCTCGTTACAGAAGATGGGAAAGAAAAAACCAACCTCTGCATTAAGATGGACCATCAGGGACTGCCTAGTAAACAATTCTAGAAATCTGTTGTGCCATTCATAACAGCTATATTAGACCTAAGGCATTTTCTTTTAAGAATCAAAATGACAAAAAAAAAAATCTAGTGACTAATGAACAAATAGCAGGCCACTGAACTCTGATCAGTACAGTAACAATGGCCTGAGGGCATCACACTGGACCCTCAGCTGTGCCCGAAGCCTGGCACAGCAGCTAAGCTGGCTGACAGTCTAATTTAGGAGTCCACTCTCCTTCCAAGTTCTGCAGCAGGGCCTCAGCCATCCCAGATGGCCCCAACACAAACAGGGCAAGACCCCAGGAGGACACTGCTGAAGCTGTCTCACTACCTCACTTCTTCTGCCCGTAAAAGCTGCCCGAGCTAAGTCACAGGCTGGTTCTGGGACCCTTTATGGTTCTGAGGGATACAGTTATTCTTGCTCAGTTGAACCACGTAACTTTAAATAATCCTTTTTTTTTTTTTTTTTTTTTTGTCTCTTTGAGACAGGGTCTCACTATGCCATTCAGGCTGGCCTTGAGCTCACTTTCGTGGCCCAGGCCAGTCTTGAACTCACCCTGATCCTCAGCCTCCCAAGTGCTGGGATTACAGGCGTGCACCACCACACCCAGCTCCTAAATAGTCCTTTTAGATTCAGTGCTGTTTGGACTTTCTTTGCAGAGGACAGTCTTTGTCCCCAGAGCAGACATCTTTGTTCTGGGCAACACAAGCAAGTCTGGTCCTCAGAATCTGGAGCAGACGCAGTAGCCTCTGGTCCTCAGTGAGGCTTCCATCCTTGCTGACCCAGCTGACCCTTTAACCTTCTTTTCTGCACTGTGTATTAATACCACTTATATCTAAAACACGGCATGTGTCTGCAGGAGTTATGTGCTTTGTACAGGGGAGTCTTTGTACAGCTGTAGAAGGCAGGGTGCTTATGTTAGTTGTTCATGCATGAGCTTCCCTGGTTCCCCAAGCCCAGGCTACGTCCCCCTTGGGGGAGGTCAGCTTGCAGAGCACTGCAATTGTGCTCTCTCCAAGTGTATTCCATTGCTTCTGTTTTGTCTTTGGTTTAGATTTATCTTTTTCTTCATATTTTATGGGTGACCTGAAACGGTAACCACGGGAGGGAGATGATGCTGGGATCAGTCAGCATCCCGGCAGAAAAGAAGTGTCAAGCTCAGAGGGACTGCTGAAGAGTCCAAAGTGGCAGCTATCTAGAAACACAGAACGGGACTAAGGAGCCTTGTGAGCCGTGGGAACACCAGAGGGATCAGCAGGAAGCAGAGGCTCTTATCAGCTCGGGCCTGGTGGGGAGGAGGGAGCAAAGAATTCTGAGGGCAAGACCAGACCATTCCAAGGGAGGAGCCAGAAGAAAAACCCAGTTCCCTCCAGACCCTCCCTTCTCTCTCACCGCCACCCTGAACTGGTCAACAGGACCACCCAGGAGCTTTACTGGGATCTAGGCTGAGCATGCTGGTGGTGCTCAGGCGGGAGCTTGTTCCCCTGACCAGGGACTGAGGAGCTGCTGCTAGACGGAAGCTGGGACCCCACACACAAAACTTATACATTTTGCAGACTTGCTTGAGGACGGTGACAGTAATAAGGGGCAAGGGCAGGGGTGGTGAGATGAAGTCAGGGGGAAGCAGAGATCCAAGACAATTGTTGGAGAGGATCTGGCTTTAGAACACACAGCAGGGCTAGGAAGGGTAGGAGCCACGGGGATACTTTAGAGTTTCCATTGCTGGACATAATACCTAACATATGCATCTTTTTTTTTTTAGAGAATAAAAAAATTCAAACGATATAGACTTTCAAAATGATAGGAAATTGACAATGGTTATTATATTGCATATTGTTATCTTCAGAGTAGTCAGATCACTAGATACAGGCATAGAAAATTGAAGAAACAATATAAACACTAACTGTCCTTTCAATGAACTAATAGATTTTCTTTTGTTTTGTTTTTGTACCGGGGATCAAACTCAGGGCCTTGTGATTGCTAGGCAGGCACTTATACCACTGAGCTATTTCCCTACCCCCTCAATGAACTAATAGAAATTAGTAGTACAATTACCTTAGCTATCATGTGTGTGTGTGTGTGTGTGTGTGTGTGTGTTTCTGTGTATGTGTGTATGTACACCTTTCTCCCTTCGTTCTTTTCTCCTTTCACTTATCCTAGGTTTTTTTTTTTTTTTTAGAAGTTTCTTTCTCTTTCACTGTATCAGTTGTACCTTTTGGATCATACTTACTCTTTCAGTTCTTACACTAGGAAGATAACGCAATGTTTATACATGTGAGCCTGATTTATATCACTTGTGAGTATGTTCTCTAGTTGTATTCACTTACTTATAAAAGCCTCCACAGTTGGCTAAAAGTTTTTCTCAGTTCATGGATTTTCTTGACATTCTGTTGGTAATTTTTTGATGTTCAAAAAATTTGTAATAAGATGAGACCCCAGTTGTTGGTGATTTGAAGTATTTCCCATACTGTTTGGTTTTTGTTCATGAACTCTCTACCTGTCTCTACATCTTTAAGATTTCTACTTCTTTCTCTTCCAGTAAATTTAGTGTTTCTGTTCTAATATTTAGATCTTTGATCCATTTTTCCTTCAGTGTATAGTGACAGAAATGGGTCTAGTTTTAGTCTTTGGCAAGTGGAAAGCCAGTCTCTCCAGCACCATTTATTAAAAAGGCTTTCTTCCAGTAAACACGTTTGGTGCCTTTGTCAAAGATAAAGTGGCTGAGTGTGCTTGTAGTTCTGTCTGCATCTTCTAATTTGTTCCATTGATCCTCAGGTCTGCCTTTTTGGCAGTACCATGCTGATTTTATCACAGTAGCTTTGTAGTATAATTTTAAGTCATGGATTGTGGATATTCACATCTTAAAGGAGGTTTCGTTTGCCTCATGATTGAAGGGGATTTAGTCTATGATGGGCCAGCTTCAAGGCAGGAATAGCATGGCAGTGGGTCAGGAAGAGCAAAGTTGCTCAGTTCATTGCAGCTGGGTAGCAGAGCAGGTAGATATTTCCAGAGAGAGAGGGGTGAGGGCCCAAATATACCTGCTAATACTACACCTCCGTAACCACCCTAGTGTACCCAGAAGCATGCTATACTAATCTCCTGGGCAGCTCCCAAAACCAATGAAGTTGATGATACACCCTAATTGGGGGGGGGGGGTGCAGGCACGGGGGTGGAGCTAGGAAGTAGAAGACAGGTGTTCTAAGACCTCACCCACAACTTTCCTCCTCTATGTTTCCATGGGTTTCAAATCCACTGTGTGTAAGAGGGTCTCCCTCATCCCCTGTAAGATAGAAAGGACCAAGTTTTCCCTTCCTTCCTGCCTCAGACAGCCAAAAGGTGTCAGGACAGACCATGTGCCATCGATCCCTGTCTTCCTACAAGGTGGTGCATGCCATAAGCCCTGGGGTCTCTTGTTACTCCTGGGTGATTCTGGGACCTCTAGGATGCACTAACAGCTGCAATTTAGAGGACTGTGACACTCTCTCCATTCCTGCGACTCCATGTGCTTCTGTCTCTCTGAGAAGCAGGAAATACCTGACAGGCAGATATGGGGACAGGCAACTCTAAATGTCCCACAAAGTCCCAAAACTCCAAGGGTTCACGTTCAACACATCGGCCCTCCTGGACAGTCCTCAAAAGCAGTCATGATTTCAGATATTCCTGGAGAAAGAAGGCAGCTGCCAACCAAACAGCTTCTTCTAAAGTTCTAGGAACTATTGCCATAACTGCTGAGGTGTCCTGGTCATTCTCCTATTCCAAGAGGACTGCCTCAGCCACAACAGACTTGAACCTTTGTCTTTTCCCAAGTGAGCCTGCCCTGCAGCCACTCCCACGACCCTGCCCTGTACCTACACCTGCCCCTCCTTGCTGAGAAAGTTCTCCAACAGCTCCTCAACATGCAGAGTGTGCACCTGCCTCCCACTTGTGCTCCATGGAAGCAGCTACTCAGGGTCCTCAGGTCAGTGGAGGAGGCTCCCTCCTGTGCACCCCGCACTGTGCTCAGCACAGGTCCCAGTAAAGCCTCACTCAGTCCTCTAAACCTACTCTGCATTCTTATCTTAGGTAATGTGAACAGTACAGGTCACATTAAAAAAGATGGTAACACGAGAGGTGGCTGGTTCTGAAGAGCTGCACTGTATAGATTCTGCTGACCTCTCAAAGAGGAGGAAGATGGGGTAGAGGTTCAGGGTGGGAGACACTTAGAGGTCTCCCCACAAGAGTCCATGGCTCTACAGAATCCTCTCACCTGCACACAGGGAGAACTGCTCGGCTGAACAGTCAACCAATGGGGTCATGGGAAGAAATTAATGACTGGTGCTTGCTTTTCCTTATTGCAAAGAAAGGAATTCCTACTGAAGCTGAGGCCGTCTACAGCCTCAATAGAGTAGAGTGAGAGAGACACAGGAGATGGAGGAAAACATACCCAGGAGTAATTGTGCCTCCACCACCTCAGGTAAATCTCTTTGGAATCTCTCTTTTTATGTCACTCTCTAATAAGTAAGGACAGTGACACCCCACCCAGTACCTGCCTGCAACAGCTGGTGTGAGATCAGGGGACATGAAGTGTTTATTCATTTGCTTCACAGTTTGGTCAAAAGACAATGAAACAGGTCAGGACAATAGGTGAAATATTTTTTATCCTGTTAATAAGTGTGACTCATAAAATTTCAGGTATTGTGGTATTTACCAGAAAATTCTTTTGCAAGCTCTTTTTGATCCATGTTCTTTTCCACCAACTTTTTTATTAGAAAAAATTCATTGTTCTATCTAAATAATTATCTTCTTAAAAATTGATTCCCTTCTACACAATGCATTTCAAAATTGGAACTATTGGCTTTCCCTAGTCCTTGGGCAGTTAGTTTGGAGAAATATGAGAAAAAGTGGCCCAGGGGCCAGTGAAGGAATTAGGACTGCGGGGACCTGGACCATTCATTTGTTCACTGTGACCCATGATGGGAACAGCCTGACTCAGGTGACTGGGTCAGTCAGCCACGTAAGGCCATGCTCAGAGATTACTGGAGTGTTCCAAAGGCTCTACTGCTCCTACTGAGCCTTGCTATGTCCACCCCTTAGACCCTGAAGTGACAAAGGACCATGTTCTAAGAAGCCATTTCTCGGTGGTCCTGTCTGAGTACAGATCACTCATGAGCTCACAACCTGTGTGCGATGCTAGCTCAGTGTCTGGCCTGAGGCTTCACTTAGAATGAAAGTGGGGAACTGAGGGCCTTGGAGGAGAAGAGACATGGGAGGAAGGGAATTAGATGGAAGGAGGTGGCAGGATTCTGGATGATTAATGATTGAGAAATTTCTGTACTTGTACCAATCAGACCTTCGATTTGCAAGTGTGCCAAGATGAATCAACCACTTTAGTCGATATTGTGAAATCAAAGACATTTGAGGTATCACATCTCCTGTCTCATATATGGAAGGCCCTCTTTAAGACACAAAAGGTAATTCTGGTCCTGCAGTTTAGGTTCATGAAATGGATTCAAACAGCAGCCATTCCTCCTCATGCTTGGGGCATAATGGCAGGGTTTTTTGGTTTTGTTTTGTTTGTTTGTTTTTGTTTTTTTGAGACAGTGTCTTGATATGCAGTTCAGGATGACCTGGAGCTCACATTTGTAGCCCAGGCTGATCTCTAACTAGCACCAGTCCTCCTGCCTCAGCCTCTCAAGTGCTGAGATTACAGGCATGCGCCACCATGCCCAGCTCAAAATGGCAGTTTTTATATTTGATCCTGACATATGTGTTTCCCTCATCCACATATAATATTGTTTCTTGTCCTAAAGCTAAATCCCAAAACAGCTATTATACAGCATGTGTCAAAAAGTGGTTAATGTATTGTTTCTGAAGGTGTTGTGCTAAGGGATACTGGGTTATTTAAGCTGTTTGTTCTTTAAGTTCAGACTCTCAGAGTGGTACCCCCGGGATACCAGCATAAATATCCTCAAGGAATTGCTTCCCTTAGTGACAAACAGTACAAATGCTAAGCTGGTGTTACAACTCCAGCTGTCTGATCAGGAGGGGATACAGGATGAAACACCTGGTTTTTTGATTTTTTTTTATCTTGTCCAACACAGGGAAAGGTATGAGGGATTTACACTGGCATTTCAGTAACAAATGTAGGCCAAATTATAATCAGAGGCTGCTCACGTCAGGAAGAGAGGTGCAGGAGTTGGGTGTGATTAGTACCCTGTCTTCTTTTGGGGACCCCCAGAAATGCTTCACAAAGATGTTTATGATGTCTTAAAGAATAAGGTCAGACAGGAGTCTATTTTCAATGACATCCAGACAGGATTATATCTATCTCACAATAGAGATGTTTCTGCAATGGGCCAGAAATATTTACTCTATGACAGCTTCCTTAGTGGCCTCACCCCATGAGGGATGACCTGGCATGCTTGTCCTTTGTCACACAGCAAAGTTAACCTTTGGAAAGGAACTTCCCTTTCTCTTCCTCCAGGCCTGACCGAGATATCATGTGTCCCCCTCATGCGCTCAGGTAGATCTGGTCCTGCTGACCTTGAAGCCATCTCCCATCTCAGGTCAGCTTGGCCTGGCCCCATCACACATCTGACTGCTCATATTGGGGGTGAGTGGATCCCTGAATTTCCTCCTCTCTTGTTCTTGAATGCCATCTTCACCAGACTTTAGCTTTTGGCTGCCAATGACATCTAGTTCCTCACAGCATCCCTTGCACACATGCCCCACAGATGCATACGCAAACACAAAGCCACAAACACACATGCACACACAAATAAACACATACATACACACATGCATTCATTCATACAAATACACATTTATATAGATACATACACATATAACACATATACATACAAATATACACACACACACAAGCAGTGCTGTCCTTTTTTGATTTTCAGTTTTGTTTTGCTCTCTCTAACTCCCCATTTCTCTATGCTAGGTGAACTGAGGGAGGCCCCAGGAAGGTGAGGAGGCGGAGTTCAAGGTTCCTTCTGAGTCCAGAGAAGCAGGTAGGCCCTCCCTGAAATGAGGTAGGCAAAGTCTAAGGGCAGATGGCAGAACAGTGGTCCTTGTCATGCCCTCCTCCTGAGCCTGGACAATGACTGTCCAGATCACATGGCAAAAGGAGCAGGTCAGCAAACAAAGGGTCCTTCAGAGGTGGGACCATCAGTGCCAGCATGCTTCCATGTGAGGAGGGCTTGGCCATTGTCAATGGGCAGGACGTAAAGGTACAGGAGGACCACAAGCTGTGGCGTGGTTTCAGATGCTGGACAAGGCAAGAGATCCCCTGACCATCCCCGGGCAATGCCACCCTCCTGATCCCAGGTTTCAGCACTGTGAGGCTGTCAGTTCCTCAACTCTAAAGCTATAGGGCAACGGGAGTATTGTTTAATTGAAGATTTTTTAAAACAGAGAAGGGAACCTCAGATACTAAGTTTGATACGCTATGGAACATCCTGCAAGCATGTTTAAAGCAAATGTGTCCTGCTTCCGGCTCTGCTTTCTCTCAGGGAATCATCTGGTGTGTCCATGCGCTCCTCACGTGCAAGCTGTCTCTACAAGACTGGGCTTATTGTCAGGGAGCTCACTGTGTGGACCAGATGCCAGGTGACTGTGAAAATATGCAAATGTGCACATGTGTAAATGTGGTCTACGGCAAGAGCTTCTTGCACATGTGTGTAAGGGGACAGCCCAACAAGAACCTAAGACTCAGGAGGCCACAGCTTTATATGGTGCCCACACGGCTGCCTTGCCCACACTCCCCAAAACCACCTTGTGAGCTGAGCTCACACACGAACTTCACTATGTGCAAGATTAGGATCACTAGGTAGCCCGTCTCCCCAGGTCCTATAGGTAAGAAGGGGTGACAGATGTTCCACAGTGAGCCTGAGTCACACTGGAATTACTCAGGGAACTGCTCAAGATTTTATAAAAATTACTTGGAAATGAAAACTGTAATGTACCATTATGTGTAAAATGTGTAAGCTCCACACAATGTGACAGGGATGAAGGTGAAGACCATCAGTGATCAGTCATAGCTTCTGTGGACCCTGACAAGCACCCACTGTGAGGAGACCTAGGTGCCCAGGTCTACCCAGCACTGGGGCCTTTCCTGAGCAGGCTCTGCACCTCCTGCTCACAGCTGTTCTGTCCAGGGCAAGGTTGTCATTAGGCCCAAGGCTGGAGTGGTGAGACATGAATTGTAGGGCAAGAAGCCCAGGAACCACAGCCCAGCCTTCCTCCATGCCCATAACAGCAGCACTGCTGTTCTGGTCAGCCTGTCCCCAGAACATGTAGGTATCCTACTGTGTACCCAAGATATGGCAGGTCTCAAGGGTCAGTGTGCACTGATACGTATGTCAAGTACTCTCAGAACACAAGCACCCTGGGCATAGGCCACACTGCTGGGGACTCATGAGCCCTTGGCTTCTCACCTCTTCCACTGTGGCCTAAGATCTCTGACACTGACCTTTGGGACTCATCCTAGTAAGGAACTGGCTTAGCTCTCAGGTCCTGGGATCTGTCCCACATTAAGGCCTCTGGAACCCAGATTTTGGACACATGGGTCCTGGCACTGGACCTACTAAGAATGAACAGTCAAGAGGAACCTGCCATGAGGCCAAGACCCCACAGACTACAACCTCCTGTGGAATTTGAGGGGAGGGCATGTTCCCTCAGTGCCAGGACCCTTCCTGACCCTGACATGCCAAGACAGAGAGCCAGACAGTAGTATCATTAGGTCAGAATTTATTTCAGACCCCTACCCCCACCCCCACCATTAACAGCATTTTCAAGTACAGGATTCTGCCCAGTGTCATTCACACATGGACACAAAAGACACGACTTCATAAGGCACCAGGTTGCGGCAGGTTAGAGGAGCCCTGCTCCCACTTCGGCTTGTGAGATTCCCGGGCAGATTCCTGGGCTGGTAAGTCGGCCAAGCAGAGAAGGGAGGTTGCAAAACATCCATTTATTTGTTCATGTGTAGGACATGGAAGACAGCCTGGAGCCCAGTTCAGTGTTTCTACATCATGGTATTAGCCTGGACTGGAGGACTTAGGCCTAAATCCCCTGCAAACCAAGCTGTACCCTTAATCACTTCAGCTTTGAAATGAGTCATCAAACATAATCCAAACTCCTATCTTTATAGATTTTTCTCAGCCTATACCCCCACTTTTGAAGAAGAAAAATGGAGGAAAACTTCAAGTACAAAGCATACCTCATCATTTCATAAATCAGCAACATACAGTAACTGAGAACTATGGCTTTTAGATGTCATCCAGCTAGACATGTGCACCCAAACCTTCCAGAGAAGCTTCGAGAATGGGCCAGCCAGCGCCCTGCATGTACACCCTCCCATTGCAGCCCTTGGCAGAGGGCACAGCCCAGTCATGCTATAGGCTTCTTTCATTTTGTCTTCTACCTTAGAAACTCATTTGCCTTTGTACATTTTATAATAACATGTGAAATGCCTTCCAGTTAAGTAACTGGTCCCTCTCCACTCTGCACATGGGGCTGACAAGGCCTCATCTGGGAACCTGCTTTCCCAAGAGGAAAGCCAGGGACAGCTGGATGGCCACAGGAAGGTGGTCTGATTACAAGTATTTCCATAACTGAAGCCATTTTTTTTCACTCAGGTTTCACTAATCACTTCAGGGAACTATGACTGACCTCAATTTCAATGTGTAGAAAAATCAATAGTAAAGTCTGTATTTTAGTGGGTTTAAAGATTAACCTTGGTTAAACAAACTCTTTCATCTTATTTACTAACAGGAAAAGAAGCCCCTAAAGTGTGGCCTCACCTTTTACTGTTTTTCTACAGAAAAATACAAACTAGATTTTTTTTAAAATATAAAAAAGGTAACACAAAACCTATAGAGATGAAACTCTGTTACCCACTGGCTTCATGGAGATGTCTGTGGCTAATTACCTGAACTGACTTTGGTGACTGCCACAGCCAGGGCAAGCCTAAAACTATGATTCTGTGTCCAGCCACTGTGGCATTTCAGAAGCAGACCCAGACTGTCTGAGAGGATGCTCATCATCAGGACTGTTTTCCGAAGGTTTGGCTTTAAGACCACCACCCAAAGGGTCCCATAAGTACAGCTCCGCACACCTGGGCCTAGCCGTGCTACCTCTGCTGTAGGCCTCTGGGCGCCACTGGGGACCGAACTGGCTGTCTTAATAGGTCTCTACATAGCTTCATTTTACTTCTTATATTAAAATGATCTCAAAAATGTGCGAATTAAAATGTACTTAAAATCATGGTGAGTGTTTAGTCAAAAAGAGGATTGCTCCAGGAAATGACAAGAAGAGGAGGTTAAGCCATTCTGACAGGCTTTGTGGCCATTTCCCCCACGAACTGTTTAAACATCTGAAGCCACGGCGGCTACCAGGCCTACACATATGTTCACATGCATGGGCATAGAGGACATTTTCCCTGATTCAAGGGGAAAGGTGCCAGGGTCCCACAGCATCTGCTGCACCTCTCACTACAATGGGTGCCCTATGGATGGGCAGAGGGTATGGCTTAAGACACCAGACAGCAGCTTGCTCTGCCCCGTCACCAGGACTAGGCAGTTAGGGGCAAGTGAGTCCCAAGAGCAACCACTACCAGATCAGACTACATCTCATCTCAATGTGAATCATTCCCTAAAGATAGTAGAGCTGTGGTGGCAGGGCCTT
>PVKN010004541.1:0-33233 GCA_004027915.1 Capromys pilorides
CATTTCTCTCTCTCTCTCTCTCTCTCTCTCTCTCTCTCTCTCTCTCTCTCTCTCTCTTGCAGAAGTGGGATTGCCCTCAGGCCCTTGTACCTGCCAGGCAAGTACTTATTTTACTGAGCTATTTCCCTGGCCCTAATCTGTCTCTTTCTCTCCATATGTATACATGATATTAATACCAACTTGAAGGAAAGGGAATTATGCGTGTTATTTTATTTTTATGGGTCATGTTTTCAGTACATAATGATGGCATTACTTTTGGGGAACTGGTACATTTATCTAACATATCTGTTTTTGTTTTTGAGACAGGGTCTCCCTATATAGTTCGGGCTCCCCTGAACTCACCATGTAGCCCAGGCTGGCCTTGAACTTATGGGAATTTTCCTGCCTCAGCCTCCCAGTACTGGGATTATAGGTGTGCCACAACAATTGCCACCACAACTAGCTATGTAACACATCTCAATTGTTTGTTGTTTGTTTCATGAGAGAGGGTATCTACAGAAGAAAGCTTGGAACCAGTGTGTCACTGTCCCACAGTCCTAGAGCCAGTGAGGAAGGAAGCAATGGGAGTGAAGCTCTTGGGTTTGGTAAGAAGAGAAAATGACCCAAGGTTAGGGTGCTGTCTCAGTTATTCTTTTCTCATTACTGGAACAAATACCTGACACTCAAAATGAAGGAAGCAAAGATTCATTTAGCTCAGTTACTGGAGGTTTCAGTCCATACTCAGCTGGCTCCAAGGCAAAGTGGCTCATGGCAGAGAGCAGCCTTTCACAGTGGCAGCAAAGAGCAGAGAGAAAGGGAGTGGCAGCAGCTCAGGCAGCCAGCTAGCCTCTCTCCCCTCCTTATATTGTAATGCAGATTACCTGCCCCAGGTCACATGTAGCATCCTCACTCACAATAATCAGTCATAAACTCCAGAAGCTGCCCATGACTACAGGAGGCTTAGATATGTAACAGGTGCCCAGAGGGCTGACCATGAAAGACAGAGTGATGGAGAGCTAATCTCTCAGGCCCTGAGGGTGTCTATCCTCAGCAGGATAGAATGCTGCCAGACATGTGCTTTGGGCCACTGTGATCAGAATCCTGGGTCTACCCTGATATAAGGTTTCATCTGCTTTAGATCTGCATAATTGGGTTAGCCCACAGGGCCTGGGGTCCTGATCAGCGACCTCAAGTTCCCACTGATACTGAGTTGGTGGTGAATTTGAGTTGCAAACATTTTTTTTACAATATGTTGTCACTTGTATCTGGGATTGTTTGGAAAATTAACATCTGATGTGTCAAGTACACTTAGTAGCCCCTCAGAAAAATGGGCCCCAGAATTATAACTGGCTCCACTGTGACAGGGTCTTTAGCATAAGGGACAGTGAAGAAGGGACACTCTAACTGGCCTGAGGAATGTCCTGGATATTAGAGCCCCTGGGTTCCCACAAGTAGGGCCTGATTCTTGAAAGTTTGTCGAGGCAGCAGTCAGCCATACAGAGGCCCTAGAGGATCTGGAAAAAAAGACAGTCTTGGTCTGGGTATCCTGACATCCCCCACCAACATTGGGGTTTCACTCCTTCCCTGTCAGCAGAAGGCTCCCCTTGGCCTCTCAGTCCCCCTACTCTCCCAGTGGCCCAGAAAGAGAGTGTGGGCATGGCTGGTGAATGGGGTACTGTTATGGTTTGTGTCTGGTTGTCCCCCAAAAGCCTCATGTAGGTTGTGGGGCAGCCACAGCTGGAGGAGCAGCAAGAGGCTTGAGGGGTGGGGTCAGATGACCAGGGAGGGGCCTGAGGGGCAGGGCCAGAAAGGTGTGAACCATTAAACTGGCTAGCCTGTGCTTTCTCAGAGATGTGGAGAGGGTCATCCTGGACACAGCAGTGCCCCAAACTCTCCTCCAGTGTTTTGAAATCTCCAGTAACTGTGAGCTAAATAAACCTTTCCTTCCCCCATTCTGAGTGTCAAATATTTGTCCCAGCAATGAGAGAAGAGTAATTAATACAGAATTTGGTATCAGAGGAGTGGAGTCTTTGCTGTGGCTAAACCTGACCATGTAGGCTACAAGCTTTTGAGAATGGCTTATGGGAAGAGATAGGAAAGGTTTGGAGATGTTGCCTATAAGCAAAGTGCTGGAACAGTTTCGACTCTTCTGTAGGGGAGATTCCAGTCAGAGCTCAGACCAGAAAACTGATGGAAAGTCAACCTGTAAAGACAACGCTGGGGAAATTTCTGCTGGGAAGGACTGCATTGGTTGTTGGACTCCAGATCATTTGTGTTTTGGCTTGGCAGAAAGTTTGGTTGAATTTTGCCCCTGTCCAGAGACTCTGCCTGAGACTGAGACTAAACATGGAGGACTGATTAATCTTTCAAAGGAAATCTCAAAGCAGCCAAATATTGGGGCCATGGTATGGTTATTGCTTGGGGATCTTAGTCAAATATATTGAGAATGAAGTGCAAACAGCCCAGCAGAATGATTTAAAATGTTGTGAGTTTGGCCAGAAAGAAAGTGCCAGAAAGGCTGTGGACTGAAAAGATGGAGCTGAAATCTCCATTGCTCAGGAAGAACAGGGGAGTAGCAAAGATGTCCTGGGGGGCATCACATGAGGTGGCAGGTTCTTGCCCTTTGCAGCCTCAGAATCACAAGGGTGAGGGATTTTGCTTTAAAGAGAAAGCCACAGAGCCCCATGTTCTAGGATGGAAGTGGCAGCCACACCAGACTACAGAATGGCACTGGCATAGAGAATTTGTTTCTCAGAATCAGGATCAGAGTGCACAGCAATTCAGGCAGTCAACCCCTGTAGAAAGATGAAAGCCTGGCTACTGCTCCAACTGGTACTAGACCTTGGAATTATCCATGTGGGGTTGGTTTTAGGTGAATGCAGAATGCAGAAGTTCTGAGGTTAAGAAGGCTTCTACCTTGTTTTCAGAAGAAGGCCTGGAAGGCCAGGCAGTATGCCCTTAAGAAGATAATGTGTAAGGCTGTGAGTGAGAAGCCTATTTCATGGAAACCCCAGAAGTTTGGAAAAGCCAGGAACATAGATCATCTAAGGGAAACTGCATAGAGGGAGCAAAGCCAAACTAAGAGAGAAGCTATGGGAGCTACCACCAAGAGTGCCACAGGGGTGGAGCCACGTGGAGTTCACAATTTACCATAGATTGTTTCAGATATTCCACAAGGACCTATAGGACTTAATGTTTGCCATGCTGGATTTTGGGTTTGTTCTGGCCCTAGTGGCTTGTATCCTCCTGTGTATACTTTTTGGAATAGCAATGTTTATCTTGTGCCTTTGAATGTTGGATGTATTTAACTTTTTATTTGTACAGGGGCTTACAGTTGAGAGTTTACCTTGGATCTTGGAGGAGACTTGGAACTTGGACTTTTCAGCAATGCTGAAGCTGTTCAGACTTTGGCCACTCTTAGAGATGGACTAAAATGCCTTCTGTAGAAAGGGATATACATGAGACTTTGGGGGCCCAGGGGCAGAATGTTGTGGTTTGTGTCTAGTTGTCCCCGCAAAGCCTCATGTAGGTCATGAGGCAGGTGCAGGTGGAGGAGCAGCAAATGGCTTGAGGGGTGAAGCCAGATGACCAGGGAAGGGCCCAACTGGCTAACCTGTGCTTTCTCAGAGGTGTGGAGAGGGTCATCCCGGACATGGCAGTGCCCCAACCTTTCCTCCGATGTCTTGAAACCTCCAGTAATTGTGAGCTAAATAAATCTTTCCTTCCCGCATTTTGGGTGTCAGATATTTGTCCCAGCAATGAGAGAAGAGTAACTAATACAGGTACCTCATCCCTTTTTTATTTGCCTGGGAGAAAGCTTTGCTTTTTCATCCTACTTCTGCTTGATCACATCCTAAAGAGTCCCAGGCTGGCCTGCCTCCATCCTTCCTGTCTTGGTGTTGTGCAAGGCTGCAGCTGCCTCCCTGACCCAGGAGCTCTGTACTAGGAAGAGAACTAAAGCACTGGGAAAGAGGAAGCAGAGCTGAGTCCTGATCCTCATCGCCTGGGGTACAGAGACGAGGAGCCAGCTGCGTGCAACAGGAGCTCTGGCTGCCCCTGGAGCTACTTCCTCCTCAAGCAGGTACTGCTGACCCTGAGCCAGGGGCTGGGGAAATGGAGGGGGTGGGGCTGGGACTTTTGGGTGGCATGTGGATGTGGGTGCTGGACTACAAAGAAACCCAAGCTTGAAACACTAATCAAAGCTGTACTCAGTACCCCAATCCTCCCAAATAAATTCTCCCAAATCAGAGCCACTCCCAGACTTGAGCCCACCCCACTGCAGCCCCAACCCCTTCACCTACCATGGCCTTGGCAACCACTTAGTAATCACCTTCCTCACGCAACCCCAGTGGATTCATCCTCCCCATCACCCAACCCAATGCCTCATCATCACCTGTGACCAACTCCAGGTGTCACCCACCCCCAGCTGTCACTCCACTCTGCCCTTTAAAGGCCCCAATCCCAGCCTGAATCCCATCCCAAACTCCATGCTGCCATTCCCAGAGGCTGCCCTTGCTCTGACTCATCCCATTCTACTTGGTTCACCACCATTGCAGAGGACCCCATTCTGCCAAACACAGATAGGGGCTGGGGGGTCCCATCAGGACCATCCAGAGCCCAGCTAAGGAGCAAAATGCTAATTTTGTTCCCCTCAAGTCAAAGCCATGCCCAGTCTTCATGACTTCTATGGCTTGCAGAATGAAGTTTGGGCCTGCATTTTGGGGTTTTCCTCTACTTCGAAGACAATCTATTCCTAGAATGACCTGGCTATGCCCTGACTTCCTGTCTGTGGGCCAGAACCTGCCAGCTGGCTGTATCAATCACCCCATGTCCCCATGTCCCTCCTTCTCCAGCCAGATAGGGAAGTTGGGGAGAAGCCCTGGTGCTGGGAAACAGAAACTGAATTCTATATGCAGGAACAGCTGGCTACAGTGAAATGACCTCTGCCCTATCTTGCCTAACTGTACTCAGCCTCGGGGTCGTAAGTTAGAGATTTGGGGCCTCAGGCTGCCCAGATATCCTGGGACAGTCACATGCAGCAAAAGCAGCTCCCCACAGAAGACCAGAACACTCCTACCCATCTTTATTCCAGTTCCAAGAGTGGGAATTAAAACCCTGCCTTTGGAGCACCCAAGACTTAGGAACCCAGGGTAAATGTCAGGAGCTTCTGTTTGGGAGCAATGTAGTGTTCTGAAGAGACCTGTTTAAGAAGGGCCACAGGGATCTCTGTCCCCTATTGCCCTCATTCTTTGCCTTTCTTAGGACTGGGATCACTGCCGCCAGAGGGCACTGGGCACCCACTAGGCCCAGCTGCCCCAAACCACCCCTCAGTGTCAGGTTTCACACAGGGACAAGCTTTGTGTTTGCTCCTTCCTAGCTTTGTGTTTGCTCCTTCCTAGCTTTGTGTTTGCTCTTCCTTTTTTCAGGAAAATTCTCTGGGCCAAGGCTGGCCTTTGGAACAGGCTCAGTCAGTGATTGAGGACCTATTAGAGCTTTCAGTGATAACAAACAGCTGGCTGCAATGGGTGTGCTATGGATTTGACACCACCAAGTCATTAAGGGGACTCCAACAGAGCAGATCCCATGAAGACAGCAGTGGGCTAGGCATAGATGACCTCCACCAAGTGTTCTGGGCGCTTCTAGGAAGTTTTCCTATACACTCTTTCCTCCTCCTCCTCGTCCTCCTCGTCCTCCTCGTCCTTGTCCTCGTCCTCGTCCTCCTCCTCCTCCTCCTCCTCGTCCTCCTCCTTCTTCTTCTTCTTCTTCTTCTTGGGGTACAGGGTTTTGCTACACAGCTTGGACTCAGTAATCCTCCTGTCTCAGCCTTCCCAAATCTGGGATTACAGGCATATAGCACCACACCCAGTTTCAGGAACGGCACAGCATGTAGTACTGGGGATTGAACTTGGGTCCTTGCACTTGCCAGGCAACACTTAGATCACCAAGATATCTCCCCAGCCCTCCTATGCACTCTTTCTTTTTCTTTTTCTTTTTACATTTTATTTTGAACATGCGCTCTTTTCTGGGGTCTGTATGTCTACATCCACAGTGTCTTCATGAGCTTCAGTATTCTAGGATTCCAGGGAGCTGGGGACACAGCTTGTGTGAATGTTCCCAGCTGCAGAGAAGCTGAGCTTGACACCCTGAGGGCCTGGACTGCCTCCTGGTGCCAAGTTTGGGGTTACAGATCCCTGGAAACAGAGCAGGTCTAGCACTTTCTCCAGCTGAGGACAGGTCCTGGCTATCTGCTGAGCAGAGCTCCTCCTGTCCTGCCCGTGTACTACCTGCTTGGATGTCCCTTCTGCCTCCTACATCAGGCTCTGTTCAGGCATCAAAGTGCCTTGGCCCCATCCACGGCTGACCTCGGCTCTGCCCCTTCCCAGGTGTGCCCTAGGGTAGCCAGCAGTCAGCTGAGGCGGATGGGCTGGGGCCTAGAAGAGGTCATGCATTTCCTGTCCCCACTTGCAGCCTCCCCAAGCCCTCCTATTATCTGCTGAGCCAGCAGACATTAGGGACGATTGCAAAGTTGGTCCCATGTGTGTGTGCGCATGTGTGTGTGTGCGCATGTGTGTGTGTGTGTGTGTGTGTAGATGGTACCATACGCATTTTATAAGATTTCCTGAATAAACTGTCTGAAGTGTATTTGATAGCAATACGTACATCTGTATTACTATGTAATCATCTCACTATTTCTTTCCAAAACTTTCTCAACATCCACATAGAGACTCTGTATTTGTTAAACCCTAACTCTCCACTCTCCTCCCCACAGCTGCTGGTACCCTCTATTCCATGTCTTGTCTCTAGGAATTTATATGTTCTAGAAATTTCATGTAGGTAAATTATATAATATTCACCCTTTTGTGTCTGATGGATTACACTCAATGTGTTCAGCTGGTGTGGTGCCCATGCCTGGAATCTCAGCTGTTTTGCATGCTGAGGTAGGAGAATTGCTAGCTCAAAGCCAGTCTAGGCCACTTAGCAAGATTCTGTCTGAAAATTGAGAAAACATAAAAGGGCTGGGGATGTAGCTGAGTACTTCTGGGCTTCAGTCCCCAGTATAGCCATAATGTTTTTAAGGTTCGCCTGTGCTGTGCCCAGCGTTAGGATGCCATTTGTCCTTGCAACCGACGACCGCTCCATTGTGTGCATACAGCACATCTTGCTGGTCATTCTTCTGATGTGACACTGCTGCTGTTTTACCCCTTGGCTATTGTGAAAATGCTACTAGGAACCCTGGCAAACCTCTCCATACTTTTCCATGTATGCCTAGGAGTGGGACTGATGGGTAATTTTGTGATGCTATGTTGGACATTTTTTCCTTTTGCCATACTTAACCAGGGCCTTCAACCTGAGCTACCCACTCCCTAATTCATACCTGTGGGGTCCCAAAGAACCCCCTCCCCACCAGAAGCACTGCATGGCACAGGGCCTTGGCTGGGTCCTTGTGTCACCTGGAACTCTTAGACTTTCCTTGTCACCCCCCTGCTTCTACTCTGAACTCCAAAGAGACTCAGAGGCCCACACCGCTTTATCACTATGGGAACTGAGTATGCCTGAGGCTCTGTACTGCTGGAGGCCACATGGACTCAGTTCCAGACCTTCCAAAATGGGTGCTCACAACAGACCACTAAGAAAACACAGATAGCTCGAGGGTTACCATCAGGACTCTGAAGGGAAGGTCCAGCTGACAGTCTCATCTGTGCTTACCTTGAAGTCTGGATAAGATGTCTGAGGACCAAGATCACTTGTGGTGGTAGATGTCACAACTGGGTAGCTAGGAGCCTGCAGGCAGACAGGACAGGGCAAGAAAGGGGAGATTTTTTATCTCTTAAAGACAATAAGGAGCCACAGAAGACTTCAGGAATTTTTTTTTTTTTTTTTTTTTTTTCAGTACTGGGGATTGAACTCAAGACCCTGTGCTTGCCAGGCAAGTGTTTATTCTGCTGAGCTATCTCCCCGGCTCCCAACATGGAAGACTTTAAAACAGAGGAGTGATTCAAAGGCAACACTTTGGTAAACAGTCTAGCTCCATTATGACCAGGCCTGGTAGCATACTACTGTAAACCTTGCACTTTGAGAGGCTGAGACTGGAAGATCTCAGTTGCTCAGTCTGGGCAATTTAATGCCTTAATGAGACCCTGTATCAAAAAAATGGCCTGGGGATATAGTTTAGTGTGAAGGCCCTGGGTTCAATACCTGGTACCTCAAGAAAACAAACAAGGGGCCGGCGAGATGGTTCAGTGGTCTAAAGCACCTGCTTAGGAAAGCTCAGGCAACTGCAGGGACTGTGGTTCGATCCCTGGCACCACATGCTGCGCCAGCCCCACCACC
This sequence comes from Capromys pilorides, assembly GCA_004027915.1. Taxonomy (NCBI): domain Eukaryota; kingdom Metazoa; phylum Chordata; class Mammalia; order Rodentia; family Capromyidae; genus Capromys; species Capromys pilorides. The sequence goes on from PVKN010004541.1 coordinate 8,311, forward strand.
AGGGCAGGCTGAGCCAGCCACAAAATAAAGAAAGAAAGAAACAAACAAATAAAACAAGCAAAATAAACAAATAAATAAATAAAAATTAAAAAAAAAAAAAGAAAACAAACAAAAATCTCATTATGGCCTCATAACCTTTGTGATAGGGGAAAAAAATTCCAGTGAGAAACCTTCCTTGTCACTGAGCATCCTAGGGTCAATCACTGGGTGTCCTGGGCTCCAGTTCCTTCTGGCTTCAGTGGGAAGGAGGGGGCCAGGAAGTGAAGGAGGAGGTTGAAACAGCTGACAGTGAGCCCTGGAACTGTGTTCTTGAGGGGAGGGGAAAGAAGAACTTGCGGTAGGGCCAAGGGGCACAGAAGATCTTCCTGGGGCACTCCACCAAGTGAGAGTATTTCTAGACACAGCCTCAGTTTAGAAGGTGGATTCCTGTCTCCTGGCTGGTGGCCACTCTGGAAGTCCTCAGGAGACCTGTCTCCTCCCTGGCTTGGCCAGCACAGTTGGTGGGACACAGGGCTGGACTTTTGGTGGGCTCTGGGGCTGAATGCCCTGAGGTATTCCAAGGAGACCCCCGTGTGCCTTTCCCTCTTAGGCACTAGAACCAGCCTGCGACATGGCTATGAACTTCCTGCTCCAGTTGCTCAACTTTGCCTTGGACTTTTCTTCAGGTAAGCTGCGGCTGCAGCTCGGCTCTCAAATCCCTGCCAGTGGAGGTTCAGCTCAGCAGCCTGGGTCATGCCTGGGGAGGTCTGGCTGCTGAGACTGAGGAAAAACACAGGGAGGTAGTGTCAGGAATGAGCAGGGCCAATGTCCCTCTGGAAGCCACCCTGCCAAGCTTCTGCCAAGCTGTGGAGCAAGGATGCCCCCACCTGGAGGCACTGAGAGAGGCTGTGCTACAGGGCTTTGTGGGGGCAGAGCAGGGCTTGGGCACCCATCTGGGGCACCTTTTTGGAGCACATGGGTCCCCACACTGTATCATCCTCCTCTTTGCCCCATCACCCTTCCCACAGGTCAGCCCTCATGGGGAGTCTCCAGTCCCAAGAGTGTGCAGGGTGTGAAAGGGTCCTGCCTGCTCATCCCCTGCACCTTCAGCTTCCCTGCTGATGTGCAGGTGCCCAGCGGCATCACTGCCATCTGGTACTATGAGTACTCAGGCAGTAGGCAGGTGGTGAGCCACTCAGCCAGCCCCAACCTAGTAGAGTCACGCTTCCGTGACCGTGCACAGCTGCTTGGAAACACAAACCACAAAACATGCAGCCTGCAGCTCAGTGACCTGAGGCCCGAGGATGCTGGCACCTACAACTTCCGCTTTGAGATCAGTGAGGGCAACCGCTGGTCGGACCTCAAAGGCACTTCGGTCACTGTGACAGGTAAGGATGGGCGTTCTGGCTGTAGCCCGGCTCCCTAGCTCACAGCCTCATCCCTGCTCCATCTCATTCTGGCCGATTTTGGCTCAGCCCCAGACCCACCCTGCTTCCTCCTTGTAGCCTTTCCTGCCCCTGAGGTCTCTGGATCAGAGCTCATCCCTCATCTGGGGTTGCTAGGGCAAGAGATCACAGGTATTGGAGAGAGAGTGGTGGTGGTTCTGAGCTCTCCTGTCTTTGTCCTCAGAGATGCCCCAGAAGCCCACCATCACCTCCCCCAAGGAGCTGCTCGAGGGCACAGAGGTGACCTTCAACTGCTCCACACCCTACATGTGTCTGCAGAAGCCAGTCAGCCTGCAGTGGCAGGGTCAGGACCCCACTCGCTCTGTCATCTCCAACATCCAGAAGCTTGACCCCACAGATGGCATCGGCCACATGGAAACCCTCCACATGGCCCTGTCCTGGAAGGATCATGGTCGAGCCTTGGTCTGTCAGCTCTCAGTGGCCAACCTCAGGAGTCAGGGCCAGCTCTATCTCCATGTGCAGTGTGAGTGTCTAGGGAGGGGGCAACCTTGCCACGAATCCCATATCTGTGGCTCCCTGACAAAAACGCAGCCCTCAGAAACAGCTGTGTCCCTGATGCCAAGCTGGGCACACTCAAGCCTCCAGACAGGGCGAGTGGAGAGAGATGCCAAGCCATAAGGGCCAGGCACAGTGGTTCTCTTCTGCCTTTGCTGGCTTTAAGGGGGCCTGTCTGCAAGGCCTGGAGGGGCAGAGAGAGGGAGACATGGGAAGTTCCAAGGAGCTTTGGGGGTCGGTGGCAAGTTCCCCAGAGTTCAGCCTCTCTCTAGAGGATGCTGGGGAGTGGATCACACCCTTTACTTGTTGTAAACTGCTGTGGCAGTGGCAATCAGGGGTCTGGCTGAGTAAGTAGAGAAAGCTCAAGACTTCTCCACGAGTCCCACCTCTTCCCAGCTCAGTCAAATGGGCACCTATTCAACAGAGGTGGCTGCCCACAGGCCGGCTGCTGGCCTCCTTCAGAGTGGCAAATGCTGGGCAAGACTTTTGCCTCCCAGAGTTGGTGTTTTCCCATTGGTAGAGTGGTGTTGATGATACATTGCTTTTCTCTCATGGAACTGGAGGAAAATGAAAGAAGATAGAAGGGTGTTTGGCACTGGGAAATATCAGCTTTTATTAGGATGTTTGCACAGAGGCCTTGGAACAGATTTGCAGAATCAGTTTCTTACTATTGTGGGTCCCTTCCTTAGCAACTAGTCACCTCTTCTGAGAGCTAATCTGATGCTCCCTTTAGCCTCCCTGCCATGGGGGCTGGTCTCTTCTCAACAGCAACCACAGGCTGCTAAAGCCATGAGGTGTCTGCAACCCTCAGCATGCAATTCACCTCAATCAGAATGGGACTGGGGGCAGTGCTGTGAAACAGAAGGCTGCATAAGCAAACACTGACTATTTAGCAGAGTCCAGGTGGAGAAGAAAGGAAGCAGCAGGGGAGCAGGGTGGCTACCTGGACATGGGCTGCTTGAGTCTGATGTTTTCCCTGGGTAATCTTCCTTAGAGCAGAGCTTTGAAAGATGGGGAGAAGGGTCCCCACCCTATTTTCCCTTGTACCTTACTTGACACCCTCATGGGGCCTTGCAGATGCCCCCAAGGGTGTGGAAATCCTCCTCAACCCCTCGGGCCAGAACATCCTTCCTGGCAGTCTGGTCACACTCACCTGTCAAGTGAACAGCAGCTACCCCACTGTTAGCTCCGTGCAGTGGCTCAAGGACGGGGTGCAACTCAAAGCTGATGGCCCAGTGCTACAGTTGTCCCAGGCAGCCTGGAAGGATTCCGGCGTCTACACCTGCCAAGCCAGAAATACAGTGGGCTCCTCAGTCTCACCACCCATCAACCTCTATGTCTTCAGTGAGTACTGGGGAGCTGGATCAAGCCCTGGCAGGGAGGGGTCCAGCCAGGGTGAGAGGCAGGTATAGAGACCCAGCTCTTCCTCCATGTGGGCCAGATGTCAGCCACTTGCTGAGAGGTGGGTTGTCAGGAGGACCCTGGTAGGCAGGATGGGGAGGTGCAAGATGACTCTAAGCTTGATGGAGATAGAGACAATGAAGTAGAATCTGCAGATATTCAAGCTGAATAGTTGCACCCCAGGATTCTGGGAGTCATTGAGGAACCTCTCGGCATGCCTTGTGTTGCTCTCACAGTGGCCAAGATCAAGGTGAGTCCCTCAGGCCCCATTCTGGAGAACCAGACAGTGACGCTGACCTGCGACACACCCATGGAGGCAACCAGTGAGATCCGTTATAGCTGGTACAAGAACCAGGTCCCGCTGGAGAATGCCCATGCCCCCACCCTCCTGCTTCACTCAGTCACCAGGACCAACACTGGCTTCTACTTCTGTGAGATGCAGAATGCCCTGGGCAGCGTGCGTTCTGGCCCCGTCAGCGTGCTGGTCAGCCGTAAGTGGCCAGAGTGGTGGTGGCAGCAGATACCATGGGACAGGACAGGAGAGTGGAGTGCTGGAAGAGTCTGGGGTCCCTGGCATGGAAATGTGGAGGCTACTTTCTCCAGATGGCAAACCGGGTAGACTCTGTAGCCTGGTGGCCTGAAATTCATGGCTCAACTGTTTATGCCTGGGCAAGGCTTTGACCTCGCTGGGCCTCAGTTTCCTCCTGCTTTTCAAAACATTTTATTTCCAGCTGAGGATATAGCTCAGTGGTACTTGGCTAGCATGTGTGAGGACCAGAGTTCAATGCCCAGTAGTGGGAAAAAAAAGTTGTATTTGGAAATAAGCTCAAATTTATGAAAGCTTTGCAAGAACAGTACAAAGAATTATCACATACCTTTAACCTAGATTCATTTTGGTTCACTTATTTCACTCTTTCACTCTCTCTTGCTCCCTCCCTCTCTCTCCTAGTGAATATTACAGCCCCGCTTAGCTTGCCTTAACCACACATGCTCAGCACACTTATATTAGCCTGTGGTTTGGCAGGGACATTTTGCACACAACCTGTTTCATAACGAAGTGTTGTGTGGCTCATGTAACTTATTGAATACCCGTGCCAGTGATTTGCCCTTGGGATCGGGTGGGTGAGCAGGGCCTCAGACAGTACCCTCACCCAGCACCTTGAGACAGGGCCATACCACAAATCCCTAGCCAGACAAAAGGTAAAAACTTAAACTTCAAGCTGGTTGTGGTGGCGCATGCCTGTAATCCCAGCACTCAGGAACCTGAGGCAGGAGGATCAAGGTGAGTTCAAGGCCACCCTAGACTACATAACAAGACACTGTCTCAAAAAGCCAAAACTAAGATTAAAACCAAAACCACCTCAAACTTCAAAGTCTACATTTCTATTCCTGAGCTGCAGACATGAAGACTCTGCCTCTGACTTCCCTGCGTGTACTTCTCAAGAACTTTCCTGTATATCATTCCAGTACAAGAGCCAGATCAGGAAATGGGACAGCGACCCAAGACTGAGCGACAACCCTTGTCCAGATTTTAGCAGTTGACCCATAATGTCCTTCACAGAATTTTTTTCCCTCTAATTCAGCAGCCAAAATCTAGGTTCACACATTTAGGGCTGGATCATTGTGCCTGCGTGTCGTGTCTGTCCCTTAAGGACAGTTCCTCAATCTTCCTTTGTCTCTCATGATGTTGAACCTTGAAGAGCATAAGGCTATCCTTTGATTTACACTTGTTTGAGACTCTGCCCTTTGTCACTCTATGTGTCCGTCATCCTATTGAAAGGCCCACAGTGTCACTGGTCCCATACTGGTAATGTCCCCTTGGATTGTTTGTGTAAGGTGCCTGCTCCCTACTGGTTTTCCCATCTTAGAAGTGTGACCCTGACCTGCCTCTGCAGAGTAGCTGTAAGAAATGATGAGACAATTCAGGGACTTTCCAGCCAAGGAGCTCCTGGACAGTACTCTTTCCAGGGCATTCTGGTGCAAAAGGGCCTAGAAGCATAGGTTCTGGTAGGGGACCTGAAAGTGCTGTCAAAGGTGACAGGTCCCTCTCTGGTTTCCACACAGACCCACCCCTTGTCCCAGACCTGAGTGGCTTTCTAGAGACACAGGGCAGGCTTGTGGGCATCCTCCAGTGCTCCGTGGTCAGTGAGCCCCCAGCCACGCTGGTGCTGTCCCACGGGGACCTCATCATGACCTCCAGCTCAGTGGACAGTTATTACGACCCCCGCTTCATTGTCTCCTCGGCTCCCAACTCCCTACGCCTAGAGATTCGAGACCTGCATGCAGCTGACAGTGGGGAGTACAAGTGCACAGCTGCCAACTTCCTCGGGAATGCAACCTCCACCCTGGACTTCCACCCCAATGGTAAGAGGGCACAGATGGAGCGGGAGTGTCCATGTGCATGTGCACATGCATGTGCCTGCGTGTTAGGAGTCCTAAATAGGAGGCCCACTCTGGCCTCTTCCATAGGTTTCTGTTCAGATGCCAGTTGTCGGGTTAGTACTATGCCTTAGTTACTGCAGGCTGATCAGGCCCACAATCCTCCAAATGAGTGTATGGCAATGGCTAAATAAAAAGAGGCAAATGGAGTGATTTCAGCGCTCCAGGAGGATCAAAGCCCTCTCTCAGAATTGAAGGTTCTCTGAGGGGTAAGACCAAGCTGTGATCTTGTCTTATGCTTTGAGGCTTTCTGGCTTCACCCACCTGTAAGGACTCAGTAGAGACCAGTGACTCACGGAGGGTCACTTATTATGAGTCCACAGCCCATCTCCAGACAAGGAGCCTAAGCCTTGGGCAGACCCACAAGTAACCATGGATAGCCTATTGGTTAATTTAAGCCTGGCTCAGGGCTGCTTTGTAGTGGTCTCCATCACAGTTCCTTCTGGGAGCCCAGGTTCTGTGTTAGGAGTTAGAAGAAAGAGCCAGAATAGAAGAAGTGGGGTGTCCTTCCCTCCTTCTGAGGCCATGGTAGACATAGTCTCATAACAAATCAAACTAGGATTTTGGCACAAGCTAGGTTGTGGCTCAGACTCCTCAGCTGTGCCACAGATGGCTACTATCAGTAGGTCCAAATTGGCATTCGAGGCTGAACCCTCCTGATCCACCACCAGCCCAGACCTGACGGTAGTCATAGGTGTAAACTTCTGCTGCAGGTGGTGGGTGGAATGAGGCCCCCGCAACCTCCCCAGCCTCCTCTCTCCTCTTGTAGCTGCCCGGCTTCTCATCAGCCCAGCGGCAGAGGTGGTGGAAGGGCAGGCAGTGACTCTGACCTGCAGGAGTGGCCTGAGCCCGGGCCAGGACACTCGCTTCTCCTGGTACCTGAATGGGGCCCTGCTCTTCGAGGGGCCCAGCAACAGCCTCCTGCTCCCTGCGGCCTCCAGCACCAACGCCGGCTCTTACCACTGTCGTGCCCAGGACGGCCACAGCACCAGCGGCCCCTCCATGCCCACCGTCCTCACTGTGCTCTGTGAGAAGCCTCGCCCAGCCACTCCCACTGTGGGGAAGGTCACCTGAGGGACCAGCAGCAGCCCCAAGTCCTCCAGTCTGCTTGACTCCATCTTGCCCCAGGGACCACAGCAAAAGTGTGGTCATAGCTGGCCGCTGTGACCTCCCCACCCAGGGTTGAAATTGGGACCATGATGCTGGGACTTCCTCTACTTCTCTGTGTCTTGGTCTGCAAACATAGCCCACTTGCCCTTCTTCTCAAAACTATTCTGAACCTCCTTCATTTTGGGGGGTTAGGAGCTGGGACAACAAACTCCTATAGATTTGTACATGCCCTATGGACTGGGCCCCCAAGGCTCCTGTAGATATTAAGAAACAAGTCCTTGGCACTGGACAGACCAGGCCCTCCCTCTCCTGCCACAGGCAGATACCCCACAGTGGCCAGGGGCTGAGTCCTATTCAGGGAACATTTAGGTTCCAGAAAGCCTCCCTGACACACAGGTACAGGTCCTGCCTCAGGAGTAGCTGAGACTTACAGCCATATAGTGCATACTTCCCAGCTAGAAAACCACTCCCCTTCTTCCAGAAAGGGTCATCCAGCACCAGGGCCCTGGTCCAGTTTCCCTTTGGCGGTGCACAGCCTGCACAGCTGGCTATGGCTGCTCTGGGGCCATGCTTATGTCTGGTGTGCCCTGGGCACCCAGCCTGGAGTGGCCTTCGGGCCCTGGCAGTGGACTTGGGCTGAGTGTTCTGTTCTTCCTTCCCACAGACCCCCCCCACCAGCCCATACTCACTGTACACCTGGAATTGGATGCAGCTGGGGCTGAGGCTGGGCGGCGTGGCCTCCTACGGTGCCGTGTGGCCAGTGACCCACCTGCCCAACTACGGCTGCTCCATGGGGATCGTGTTGTGGCCACATCATCCGTGGGAGGCTGTGGCACCTGTGGGGGTTGCTCCCCACGCACAAAGGTCACCAGGGAGCCCAACCTGCTTCAGGTGGAGATTCCCAACCCAGTGCTGGAGGATGAGGGCATGTACCTGTGTGAGGCCAGCAATGCCCTGGGCAACGCCTCAGCCTCGGCCACCTTCAACGCCCAGGGTGAGGGGCAGGGACTATGCCTCTGTAGACCCTGGGCCTTCCTTCTGGTCCCTGGCTGGGGCAGGAGTGGCCAGAGCAAGGGCTGTCTCCAGTGAGCTTGTGTCCCCTGCTCTCCAGCCACTGTCCTGGTCATCACCCCATCTGACTCACTAGAGGAGGGCACAGAGGCCAATCTGACCTGTAACGTGAGCCAGGAAGATGCTGACCGCCCTGCCAACTTCTCCTGGTTCCGGAATGGGGTGCTGTGGACTCAGAGTCCCCAGGAGACTGTAAGGCTGCCATCTGTGGCCAGGACTGAGGCTGCCCTGTATGCCTGTCAGTACATCACTGAGATTGCCACCCAGCCCTCGGAGCCTGTGTTCCTGAACGTGCTCTGTGGGTGTCAGGCAGGGCAGTGGGGTACTGGGGTAGCTCTGAAGCACACTGGGTAGGGCTGGGGTGTGGGAGGGCAGAGCTTGGCTGGGCCTAGGTTTTTGTTTGTAGGGGGAGGGGCATAGTGTGGCAGGGTGGGCTGGGCTGCAAGAGCCTGACCTTCCCCATTCCTGCAGATCCCCCAGACCCTCCAAAGCTGTCAGCCCTCCTGGACATGGGTCAGGGTCACATGGCCATGTTCATCTGCACTGTGGATAGCCATCCCCTGGCTCAGCTATCCCTGTTCCATGAGGAGCACCTCCTGGTCACCAGCTTTGGACCTCAGCTCCCATCCCATGATAGGCTCAAGGCCAAGGCCATCCCCAACTCCCTGCAGCTGGAAATCCACAAGCTGACCCTTGGGGACTCTGGTCGCTATCACTGTGAAGCTACAAATGTTCTGGGGTCAGCCAATACCTCGCTTTTCTTCCAAGTCCGAGGTAAGTGAATGTCCTTTGATGATGGTAGACCCTGGTGCCAGGGGGCTATTCAGCCAGATGTTGAGTTGTGTTTGTGCTGTGGATTTTGGAGAGAAATGGGAGTCTTTTTCCTTTGCCTCTTGGTAGATATTTTTGCCTGTCATAACTACAGCAGCCACTAGGAGGCAGTGGCAATTGGGCAAGGTGGCTGGTTAGCACATTTCTGACATAACTTATTTTTAATATAATTTTGTTGTAAGCATAGTAAAAATTCTCATAAAGAGCTTAACATACACATGTATTATGCACATGTATGTATGAATGTATACACATATACACATTGTATTCATGTTCTCCTGTACAAAAATACTCCTTGAGCAAACAAGCAAGAAAAAAAGAAAGGTGATGCCCAGAAAGTGAGCATGCTTCCTTTCTTATAACACTTAGCAGTGGCCAGTTTTGGGCATTTACTTTGGACCTTTGTCTTGGGTATCTTTTTTTATTTATAATATACATTTCAAAGGCAGAGACACGGAGGAGCAGGCTTTCTTAGGAGCTCACTGCCTGGCGCATGATCTGCAGACCCTGCTAACTCTGGACTAATGTAGTCTGGGTCTCTGCACGACATGTGCTCTTGGTTTCCACCCAGTGCTGTTTCATCACTCTTGAGCCTCATCTCCTCCTGTTCCATGGCTAGGGACCATCAAGGACCTACCCTGGCCTGCTTTCCTGGTTCTTGTGCCTGGCTCTTGCAACCTGGATCTGGGTGCAGAGAGGGCTACAGAGGGCTGGAAAAAACTCCAGGCTGGGGCTGGCAGGATAACTCAGCAGTCTAAAGCACCTGTTTAGGCAAACTTAAGCAAGTGCAGGACTGCGGTTCGATTCCTGGCACCACAGGCAGTGCCAGCCCCATCCCCAGTGCAGGTTGCAGGCTGAGTCAACCACAAAACAAAAACAAAAATTCCAGGTTGCATAGCTGCCAACCTGCTCCTCAAGCCCTTGGCCATGGTCAGGATGGTGGCCCTCAGCTTGACCTAAACCTCCTACTTCAGTGCTTTAAGGGTTGGCCCAACATTTGTCAAGAGCTCACACACGCAGGTGCCACAAAATCCCGGGTCCTGTAAACATAGAGTCCTGTGGGTGGGATGTGATTGGCAGAGCAAAATCATAACTCCAGTTGATGGGCGGTGAGTGCCAAGTAGGACAGAACTGGTATAAGTGGTTGGGAGCAAGAGCAGCAGAGACACATGGCTGAAGCTGGGCCGCAGTCTGAGGGGAGCCTTCAGGGACACAGGGTTGGGGTCACAAAATCTTGCACAGTCAGACATGCAGTCCTAGACTGCTGGAGTTGTGCTGAGGCCACACTTGTCTTGGTTTCTCCCTGCAGAAGCTTGGGTACAAGTCTCACCATCCTCCGAGCTCCAGGAAGGCCAGGCTGTGGTACTAAGTTGCCTAGTGCCTACGGGGATCCCGGAGGAAGCTTCATACCTCTGGTTTCAGGATGGCCAGCCCCGCCACGAGTGGACCTCAGCCACGTTGCGCATTCCAGCCATAACTCTGAAGCAAGCTGGTGCCTACCATTGCCAAGTTCAGGCCCCAGGCTCAGCCACTAGCCTGGCTGCCCCAGTCAGCCTGCATGTGTCCTGTAAGGGCATGTCCCACCCATAGGTGGGAAGGGGCTGTGACTATAACAGAGCCTGGGTGGGGAACCCTGGCCAGGCCCTGACCATTCCCCACCATGCAGATGCCCCGCGCCAGGTCACACTCACCACCCTGATGGACACAGGCCCAGGGCGACTGGGCCTCATCTTGTGCCATGTGAACAGTGACCCTCCAGCCCAGTTGCAGCTGCTCCATGGGGACCGCCTAGTGGCCTCCACCCTGCAAGCTGTGGAAGAAGCTGCCAGCAGGGATGCCCGGCTGCAGGTGACCGTGACCCCTAATGCACTGCGCCTGGAGATCCATAACACAGTGCTGGAGGACAAGGGCATCTACACCTGTGAGGCCACCAACACTCTGGGCCGAGCCTCAGCTTCGGCTGACTTCGATGCCCAGGGTCAGTGTGTGTGTGTGTGTGTGTGTGTGTGTGTGTGTGCATGCGCATGTGTGCCCTGAAAAACAGGGATGAGAGAGGGCTCTGGAAGCCACTTAGCTATATCCTCAACCCTATTCCCTTTGAAATATGATCTTTCTCATTTTTTTCATTTTTATTTTTATATGACACTAGAGATTAGACTCAGGGTTACTCTTCCACTGAATTACATTCCCAGCTCTGTTTTATTTTATTTTTGTTTGTTGAGACAGTCTTATTACATAGTTCAGGCTGGTCTTCAACTCACTATATAACCGAGGCTGCCTCAAATTCACAGCAAACCTCCTGTCTCAGCCTCCCAAGTGCTGCATTACAGGTGTGTACAGCCATACCTGATTTTTAATTTACATTTACATAACTTATTTTGAGGCAGAGTCTCACTAAGTTAACCAGGCTAGTCTTAAACTTATGATCTTCCTGCATCAACCCACCCAGAAGCTGAGATTACAGGTATGAGGCATCACATTCAGCTGGAAAAGCTCTTTTTAAGCACAGACATTTTCATGAATGTCCTGCTTATAAATTAATCAGAAAGTGCATCTTACGGAGAAACCACTGGGAGGCCTAATTCTCCCCATCTGCCCCTAGCAGGGCAGGGAGTGGCTCAGGGCTCTCCAGGGATCAGCTTGGAAGCACCCAGAAGACCATGCTTGTAGGGATGTCCTGAGGGTGACTCACCCGCATGCAGACAGGTGACCCCCTTCACACCACCTCAGGCACTCACGGGTGCCCCTCTCTCTCCAGCTGTGAGTGTGCAAGTGTGGCCCAAGACTACTGTGCAGGAGGGGCAGCAGGTGAACCTCACCTGCCTCGTGTGGGCCACTCACTTGGACCAGCTCACCTACACGTGGTACCAGGACGGGCAGCAGCGCCCAGGTGCCCACTTCATCTCCCTGCCCAACGTCACACTCACTGACGCTGCCTCCTATCGCTGTGCTGTGGGGACCCCTGGCCAGGCGCCCTGCCTCTCCACACCTGTCACCCTGGATATCCTCTGTGAGTCTGTTTGGGTGGAGGGTGGAATTCAAGGCCAGGGCCCCACGGCTAGCCAGGACTCCATACCCAGCCAGCAGATGGAGCACTGGACAAGGAGCATTGATTTGGGGTGAAATGATAGGTTCTTTCTGGGCAGAGGGGCAGCTGGGGTCGGAGCCAGGCCCCTCTTGGGTTCCAGTGCCACCTGCAAGCTCCTGGGACACCTTCTGGGCCCTTGCAGATGCGCCCCGCGGCCTACGCCTGACCTACCTCCTGGAGAGCCATGCAGGGCAGCTGGTTGTGGTGCTGTGCACGGTGGACAGCCGCCCACCAGCCCAGTTGGCCCTCAGCCATGCTGGCCGCCTACTGGCCGCCTCATCCACAGCCTCGGTCCCTAACACATTGCAACTGGAGCTGCAGGTGCCCGGGCCCAGCGACGAGGGGCTGTATAGCTGCTCGGCCCGCAATCCTCTGGGCCAGGCCAACACATCGGTGGAGCTGCAGCTGGAGGGTGAGGCAGGCGCAGCCCAGGCCACAGGAATCAGCCATGGGAATCAGCAGCAGTGTCTAACTGGGCTCGGCTGACGCTGACCTCCTTAGGTGTACGGGTGACACTGGCTCCATCAGCTGCTGTCCCTGAGGGAACCTCCATCACAGTGACCTGTGAGGACCCTGCTGCACGCCCACCTGCACTTTATGCCTGGTACCACAATGGCCGCTGGATGCAGGAGGGGACAGCTGCCTCACTGAGGTTCCTGAGGACTACACGGGCTCACACGGGCGCCTACTCCTGTCAGGTCCACGATGCCCAGGGCACACGCAGCTCCCGACCAGCCTCCCTGCAAGTCCTCTGTGAGCAGGGACCCTTGGCTGGCACTGCCCGGGATGAGGGTAGGGGTGCACAGGGAGTACAGTGGGCTCAGCAATTGGTACATGGGAAACAAAGCACATGGAGCCTAGGACCCCTGCCTGGAGGACTCTGCCCATAGGATTCCTGGAAGGTGTCACTTCTAGGAAGTGACCATTTGTCTAGAGGCTCGCCTCACCACCATCAGGTAGGGGTCAGCAAGAAAAACAGAACACTTAGACAAGGTCCCATCTGTCCCCTGCCCTCCAGATCCCCCCCAGGATGTTGTCCTTTCCTCCTTCCGAGACTCCAGAACCAGCCCCATGGCCATGGTACAGTGCACAGTTGACAGTGAGCCACCCGCTGAACTGGCACTCTCCCACAATGGCACAGTGCTGGCCACTAGCCATGGGCTCCATGGCTCAGCATCTGGGACTAGGCACATCCAGGTGGCCCGCAATGCCCTACAGCTGCAGGTGCCGGATGTGCCAGCAGGTGATGATGACACCTATGTTTGCACGGCCCACAATGTGCTGGGTTCAGTGAGCACCGCCGGGCAGCTTCGGGTGGAAGGTGAGTGGGGGAGGGGAAAAGAAGGGGACTTGGATGCTGTGGCCCAGGCTCTGTGTGAGGGGCTGGGGCTGCCACTAGAGAGCCTGGAGGAGCATCAGGCAGTCCTGCCCTGATCACCCAGGCCAAATCACTGGAAGGGTCACCCAGCCTGGGGGAGATGTGGCTTCACCCTGTGAGATCTTGTGAAGGACAGCAGGTGTCACAGTGCCCAAGGGGAGCTGGCAGAGGGGAGACAGAGGTCTGTCCTCATGGAGCTAAGTCTAAGGTGGAGACAAAAGCAGAACCCTACCCTCAGGCAGCCCAGACTGAGATAACAAGATGCAGCCTCATCTATCAGATGGGCTGGTCTGATGAGGGAGGCCTGACCTGTACTGGGAGCCCTGTTCCCAGATACAAAGCAGCCCTCTTCTGACTCCCAGTCTGAGGGGAAAGGTACAGTCCCAACTTGGGGTACCCAGACCTTAAGATGACCAAGACCTCTACACATTGCACAGGACCATTGGGTCCTAACCTCCTGCCTTTCCTTGGCTGTAGGACTCACTGATCTCTTGGGTTACCAGGGGAGACACCGAGACAGGATGGGGAAAAGACAGACAAGAAGATAAGAGCTGGGTTCAGGTGGAAGTCTGTTTGCCTGACTGGCAAAGACCCAAAGAACAACAGAAGGGGCCTTTATTTATACCTTTGCAAAGTTAGTATCATGTGACAAGGTTGCCTAGTGACTAATAGGTGGCATTGACCAGGCTGGCTGCTTTTCTTGAGACTGAGGCAGCTTGATTGTTTTAGGCAATCTAGCTTGTCCTGCCCTCCTACATATGATTAATTTCCAGCTTTATCTGCTCCCAACACTTGCCCTGACACCCTGCCCATCCTTATCCTGCAGGTGTGAGCATGGTGGCTGAGCCAGGCCTAGAGGTGCCTGAGGGCACTGCACTGAACCTGAGCTGTCGCCTCCCTCCTTTTCCTGGGCCCATGGGCAACTCCACCTTTGCATGGTTCCGGAATGGTCGGCCACTGCGTACTAATCTGGGACCTATTCTTGCCTTCAGCCGCGTGGGCCGTGCCCAGGCTGGGCTGTACCACTGCCAGGTGGAGCTACCCTCTGGCCCCTCTGCCTCTGCTCCTGCCATGCTCCAAGTGCTCTGTGAGTGTTAAGCCCCTGCCTCCCTGCATCTTAAGTGCTCATCAGGGTTTCCTCTTCTGTCTGCAAAGAGCAAGGGCTTCATCAAATCCAGGCCCTCTGTCTTCCCTCATCTGTGAAAGGAAACCACGTCAGCTTCCTGTTCTTGGGAGGAGCACAGGAGATACACAGAGTGCCTGGTACAGAATGGGCTCTCATCAGCCATGGTCTCATGGTCTAGTCTTCAGTAGCATCCAGGCCTCATCAGTCAGTTACTGCTGTATAACAAGCCATCCCCAGTTCACAATTCTATGGGTCTCAAATCTGGGCTGAGTTCAGCTGGGCAGCTCTGCTGGCCTCGCCTCATCTGGCTGCAGGTTTCCAGTGGCTCCACGAGGCTGGATGGTCCAAGATGGCGTTCCCACACAGTCCTGTTCGGGAAGCAGAGTGTGAGCAGCAAGGCCTTTGAGGTCTAGCCCCAAAGTCCCACAACATCTCTTTTGCCTTCAGTTAGTCAAAGTGAGCCACACACAGCAGGGATGAGGAAATAGACTCCACCTCTCCACAGGAGGTGCGGCAAAGTCACCGTGACCAGGGGCAGGGAGGGAGGGATCTGTGACCATTTCCTGAAACCTCCACTCTTCTCCCCACAGACCCTCCTAAGACGCCCACCATGACGGTCTTTGTGGAGCCTGAGGGTGGCCTCCAGGGCATCCTCGACTGCCAGGTGGACAGTGAGCCCCCAGCCAGCCTGACCCTTCACCTGGGCAGCAGACTGGTGGCCTCCAGCCAGCTGCAGGGTACTCCTGCAGAGTCACACATCCATGTCTCAGCTTCTCCCAATGCCCTGCGGGTCGACATGGAGCTACTGCGGCCCAGTGACCAGGGGGAGTATGTGTGCTCTGCGTCCAACAGCCTGGGTTCTGCCTCTGCCTCTGCCTACTTTGGGGTCTCAGGTGAGAGAGGTGCTCCCTCTCCCAGGCCTCTCTACTGCCACCAGCTCAGCCCTTCTGTTGTGCTGTGCCTGTCTGTCTGGTCTCAGCTGGCCTCTTGGAGCTCCCCAGATGGGGGCTTTGAGATAAAGTGGAAGGGGAGCACCGGGGCACCATGGAGGGAGCGCTAGGGCTCAGAGCCACGGCTGCCCCTGAGTTCCTCCTCTGGCTTGTAGCCCTGCACCAGCTGCACTTGTTCCAGCATCTCCTTTGGGTGTTGGGACTGCTGGCCGCCTTCCTGAGCTTGCTGTTGGGCTTGGGGGCCTACTATGTGTGGAGGTAGGTCTGGGTCACCTTGCCCTTTTTTCTTCCAGCACCCCACCTTCCTTGTGGGGACCTCCTACCTTCCAAGTCCATGTACTGCTACTCCTCCTAATGAGGGAATTCTCCTAGAATTGCCTCTACACCCACCTCGCCATAGCTTCCTTCTTTCCTCCTCCACACTCTATTTGTGTTGAAGAAACGGCAGGGGAGGAAGAACAATGAGATGCTCTGGAAATGGGGCATCCTGGGGCCTACATGGGCAAGGGGAAAAATGAGGAGCAGTCGTCTCTGAATCCCCTCTTGACTGCACAGGAAGCATTCTCAGCATTTGCGCCTAAGCAAGAATTTGGAGATGAACTTCTCTGATGGACGTGGAGACATGCAGGTATGCACTCTGCACACCTGGGCACATTCAGGCCTGGTGCAAGCCTGTTTACAATGCCAAGCTGGCATCTGGGATGATGCCTGGGGCCAGAGGGAGGCAGGGGAGGAAGTGCAGGAAGCCAAGATCCCACCAGAGTGAGTGAGAGCCATGCTTTGCTCAGGGCTGGCTGTGTGGATTGTTGGTCTTAGCAGCATCACCTCCACTTCCAAGACCCACTTACCAATTCCTCTGCCTTTGTCTTTAGTTCTTCAGTACTTCTGAGCCTGCCTCTCAGTTGGGCAGGGGTGAAAATGTGCCCCATCCCCACAGATGCACAACCTTGGGGATCAGAGGCAGAGCTCCATTCCCACCAATGTACATTCCCACCAATCCCTACAGGATCCCCTAGAGCAGGGTGGGGTTTGTGGGGTACAGTGGTTGTGCCTACAGTCTGCCTATAACAAGGATTTCTTTGTGGAAAGTGTATTGACATAGCCACAAGAGGGACTTGATTCTGTGCTCAGCAGCTGAGCTGACAGGTGGCACTGCCTGCCCCCAGGAGGAGGAAGCACTGACGAACCAGGCACTGTGAAGAAGGCAGAGCTGGTCCTGGCTACCTCTTTGCAAAGGGCATGGTGACATCTGACTTCTGAAGACTTGGCTCCAACCCCTCTGCCCCCATGAAACATGGGTGGTGAGAGGTAGGGAAAGACTTTGTCTACCCACAGGTGCTGCCTGTAGGGGACCCTCGAGAGATCTGAGTTGGTCCTGCCACCCACTTGTCTCTCTGCCTCTATCTTTCCTCTGGATCTCCTCTCTACACTCCATCATCTCTTTTCCAATGGAGGCACTACACCTGAACATCTTTCTCCTCAAAGACACCCTAGACGTTTGAATGATTAGAATGGAGGGGCATTTGTGTCCTCATAGCCTAGCCAGGGTACTCTGTACCAAACAGTGTAACAGTAAGTCAGACTGCTCTAACATGAGACCAAATACAATTGCTTCAAAATGAATTTTATTTTTCTTTCCCTACTAGTTTGGACATGCCATGGTGGCATCAGGTGTTGGGGCTCAAGCTCCTTCTGTCTTACTTTTCTCTATCCCTAAAAGATAGGCTAGTGAGGCTCATGATGGCCTCACTGCGGCCATACCCACCCCCACCCCCATCCAAAAGATGGAAAAATGAAGGTGGAAGGAAGGCACATCCATTGCCACTGTGCACACAACCCTGAAGTTGTATGGGTCAATTTCACCCTCTTCCCCTTAGCTGGAGTTTGCTCCCATGAGCACACCAACCTGCAAGGGAAACTGGAAAAGGGGTTTTATTCTGAGCAGAATCTACTGAGTTTTGTTTCCAAAGGGCTCTCAACCGTGGAGTCAATCCAGGGACTTTTGATAATGATGGGCATGACCTCTCTTAGTGCCCCTGGCCACTCTGTTCTTGAGCTTCCTGGAAGAGATAGTAGGTTTCTCTCACCCAGTGACACTAAAGAAATCAAGGTTTGGTAGTCCCGAAGGTGTGGGCGTGCTGATTGTTGGGCTAGATCTGGCCCTTAGAAGAAGTAGTGCCCCTTTTCCTTCTTCTCCACACCCAGCCCAGCTTCAACAGCCTTTCAAACGTGAAGAACAGACATGAATGAGTTTAGCATTCCTGGCATCCCCCACTGGTTGTCTGTGTACCTGGAGCTGTTGAAGCCAATCAGGGTGACCGACAAGGAATGAAGTACCTGGGAATCAGGCGTACCCCTCTTGTAGCCTGCTAGCCAGTGATGGGAGGAGCAAAGGGCTTGCAGCTCTCAGCTCTGGGCTGAGAAACACGAAGGGTAGAGGGGCATTGGTTCAGGAGCTAACAGGCCGGGAAGAAGGCCGAGGCGAGGTGTGGCTGGGGCCACACGATCCCTCATTCCAGGCACTGTTTCTTTTTGTGCCTGATTGCCACACTCTTCCTGGAGCCTGTCCAGCATGTCCTTCCAATAAACTTCCACCTTATGGTGCAGCTGGAGTGAGTTTCTTTCTTGCAACCCAAACTTTTGGGCTTAGAACATAGAAGATTCAAAAATTAATGGATTCGTTCTGAGGAACATCTGTGGACATTGCCAGGGAGTGTAAATCACATGACATGATCACAAACTGCCTTCTGCTGAGTGTGTCCCCCCTGCTCCCTGAGGCTCTGATTGTGTGCTGCTCCCCACATGACTAGCACAGCACTGGTCCTTTTACCTGTTGTTGAGTGGGAGGGTGGAAGCCCTGGGTTAAATCCAAGGGTGGGACAGACAGAGCAAACCAAATGCAGCCAGATGTTTGGGGCTGTGTGGAGAAGAAATCAACAGGGGAGAATTGCAGGTGGTCAGGGAAGAGTGTTTGGGGACATGTGACTTGAAAGTCTTGATGTGGATCTGGGTCCCTCCAGGGGGAATCTGCACCCACCTTGGGCTGGAGGGAGCTTGGTTGGTTCTTCTGTGGTCTGAAGGCTCCCTAGACTTTGAAATAAAGTTGCAATTAAATTATAACATACAGAAAAGATACAACTTAGAAGTGTGTACAATTCAGGGAACTTTTCAAAAGGAAACAACTATGCAGGCAGCACAGATCAAGAAAGCAAAAAGTACCCCCAGAACCCCCCTCAACTCTTCTGCCAGTGGCAAGCCCCCAAGGGCCGCTACTGTCCTGATTTCTAACACCAGATTTCATTTTCCTGCTTCTTAACTTCCTGCAAATGGCACTGTGCAGTATGTATGAACATTGTGGGAAACAATCTGAGAATATCTATTGCGGCTGAAACACTCCCATGACTTTGACATTCCACCCCTGGGTATTTACTCAAGAAATCAGTCAGTGTCAGTGTGCGACTTGCAGTGTCACCCTTCACAGCCAGAAATAGAGACAACAAATGTACACTAGCAATGGAAAGCAATATAAACTGCACTGTGTTCCCACAATGAAATGTTATGAGACAGTGAGCATGAAGTGTGACTTCAGACAATGGTACAGGTGATGTTTCAAACCCAATGTTCAGGCACAGGAGCCAGAGGTTTCCTTTGCTCTGGGAGGCATCAGCTTTTCTAGCATGACTGTGCTGTGCCCTCTGCCTGGTTGTAAAGAAGTCGCAAGCTTCCAGGCACCGTGGAACTCTGGGTCTGGGAGGAGGGGAGGCGAGCAACTGTGATCCTCTGTGAAGCATGCTATGGCAGGAAGTGCCATGCATGACAGCAGCCCAGCTTTGGGTCAGGGGCCAGAGGCCAGATACAGAAGAGCATATGCTATATAATTCTATTTATATGCACAGGCAAAACCAGCCTATGACCACAGGGCATGGTGGCACACACCTATAATTCCAGCACTTGGGAGGCTGAGGCAGGAAAATTATTTCAAGTTTGAGACTAGCCTGGGCTACAAAGTGAACTCAAGGCCAGCCTAAACTGCACAGTGAGATCCTGTCTCATAAAGACAAACAAAACAAAACAAAAACAGCCTACAGATGAAACAGAGATAAGTGACCCTCAGATTACAAGTGGGAGAATCTCGGGGAGGGGACATAGGCAGCTCGTGGGGAGTGTTGGAAAGGAATCACACTTGTGATGGTTACACTATCATATACAGTTACCAAAATCACTTAACTACACTTATAGAAATTGTATAGAAATGTTATCTTAAAAAACTGGTATTTTTAGAAGTTGATTTAAAAACCTAAAGCAATGATTTATCATCCTAAAAACAGCAGTAATGAGTAATGCACTGATATCCTAAGTGAATTAACCAAAATAAAAGGTCAAAGTGCAGAAAAATGTTAATAAGAGAGGAAAAGTCCTATTGCTTTGGGTATATATGAAAATCTGGAAGCCTATGCAAAATACTAAGCTATTTCCTGTGGGGAAAGATGGTTGAAAGGACAGAGACTGAAGCAATTGGAAGACTTTTATCATAAGTCTTATGATACTTAAAGATATGATACTGTGCATCTTATCATACTTAAAAAAACAAAACTTTCCGAATGGGCATTGCTTCGTTGCCCACACTGGCAGAATTCTTGGGCTGACGTGATCTTCCTGCCTCAGCCTCCGGGGTAGCTGGGACTAGAAGAGGGGTCTACAGTACCACACACTCTTATCAGGCTTTCTGTTGTCTGAATTACAAAAGAGTAGGCTTGCTGAGCCTTTTACTAACAGAATCGCTTATTCTAAATTCTCAGGAACAAACAGATTTTCTTGAAAATTAACATCCCTGCCTATCAGAATATTTTGTATCTAGTACTCAAACAAGCCTTTATAACACGAAACAGATGTTCCTGAGACCGAAAGTCTCCCCCACACTGGAGTGCAGGGCTCTATACAGTTCTAACTTTTTGCCAGGGGCGCCTGTCCCGCCTCAGTGCCCTTTCTGGAACCCCAGGGTTTGGCGCTGCTCTCCTGCACCATGCACATTGCAAACCTGGGCTGGGGCCGCCGCCCTGGAGACAGCTGCACCTGACGGGCTCTTCCCCTGGGGCACGCGGCAAGCCCTTGCAGGGTACTTGCTCTGAGCAGGACCGAGGACAGAACTTGGTCCCAGGAGCCCGCGCTGCGAGTGCTTCTAGCCCTGGTCTGGGCCCGTATCCCTCTGGTCCCCCGCAGTTCCCGCCCCGCCCCACCCTCTGCCCCGGTGCTGCCCCGCCCACTCCAGCCTCCTGCTCCCTTCTCCCGCTAGGCCGGGTGGGGTTCCAGGGCCTGGACCAGACCGGAGGCCGCCGGTAGCCTAAGCGGGCGTGGGGAGGCCTCCATCCAGCTGGGGTGAAGCTGGCGGCCATGGGCAGGGAGTTCCTGAGAGCTCGGGGGTCGCCTGGACTGCAGTGCGTGCTGTCACGACTGCTGCTGCTGCTGCTGCTGCTGTCTTCTGGGCAGGAGCCTGGCGCTTGGGTGCTTTCGGGTGAGGATGTGGGGTGGCCCCAGGGGCCGGTGGGTGGCAGGGTGGGGCCAAGTGAGCTCCCAGCCCTGGCCTGCAGAGGAATGTGCTGCAACCCAGGCACTGGCTGCTCCAGGAAGACAGGGCCCTGTAGGATCTGGGTGGGCACCAGGAGAACTGACCAGGGACGCTCATGGCTTGGGCCCACCTTTTTTTTGCCTACCAAGGGCAAAGTAGAGGGGCAAGGGCAAGGGCCTGCAGGGTCTGCAGCTTGGAGTCTCTAGTGTCACAACACCACGGTGAACACTGCTGTGTCTCTGGGCCCAGGGCCAGCAAGTCTCCTCCCCAGGACCCCCAGGCTCACTGAGCCCCTGAAGTCCTGCACTGCCCACCCGCAGCATCTGCTGTCTCCAGGCTCCCTACCACCCCTGGCCTGGGCAGCAGTGTATACTGTTTATAGAGTTGCCTTGTTTGGTTAGTCAGACGAAGATTCTACAAACAGACGGGTCTACTTGGCAGTGTCTGGGAAGCCTGCAGCATCTTCCAGGGAAGCCTCCCTGAACTCCCTGCAAGGTGGAGCCACTTGCTGGGAGGATTTGCTGGCAGGAGGGCAGAAAGGGCATGCAGCAAGGAAAGTGGAGGCCTGGGCTGGGCTGGCAACTTAGAGAGTTCAAGTTCCACTGCTCTATGGTGGAGACCCACAGGTATGAGTGCCTGATCTGTTCTATCCTGGAAGGGGGAGATGACAGATATCATGCCTTTGGTGACTGTCCTTAGCTGTCCGATTGTTGTGTACCTGCATAGGTTTAGTTTGGGGCCAGGAGATAGTATGAGATCCTTGGGAGAGAGGGGCTCTCTGCTCCCACCCCTCTCAGCTGAGAACCCAGCTCCATCTCAGCCCCTTGCCAAGATGCAGGTGGGTAGCAAGCATATGCAGGGCCACATTGCACCCATACCCTTTACCCTCCCGAGGCCTGGGCTAGTAAACCCTGGTTCTGCACACCCGTTTAGGCCCCTCTGGGCTCAGAGATCTCTTTCCACTTGCCCAGACTCACTCAGCACCCTCAGCATTGGAGTATTCCAGCTCCCTGACCCCACTTGCCCGATGAACTCCTGAAGCTGCATTGCCCCAGATCTTCCCATGCTTGAGGTCTGGAAGAGGAGGTGGAGGAGTACTCAGGAGGGCTATTGGCAGTGGGTGGGCAGCTGTCCTTTCTAAAAGTCAGGCTTGCTCTGAGAACTGAGTGTCTGAGGGGTGCAAGGCCTGGCTGCTGGGGGTTGTCAGACTGGCTGGGGGAAAGCAGGAGCAGCCGAGAGCACTCTAGCACCCTCTCAGCAATGCTTGGCTCCAGAATGCCCCTAGAGACTTCCAGGAGTATCCTGGTTAGGAGGACCCAGATTGCACCTTGGGTCCTCCTCTCTTTGAACCCCAAAACAGAGGCTTCTGGATCATGGTCCCCAGGAACCCTACAACCAGCATCAAGGCCCAAGGGGAGCCTTGCACAAAGTAGACTCCCAAGGCAACATCTGGCAGCTTCCCGGCAGACCTCTCACTCTAAAGGCATCTGCCGCCCAGGCTAAAAATACCAAGGCTGCCTCCTCCCACCCCTCCCCTCTGTACAGGGTGCCTCGGCCTTTTCCTTGTGACCTCTGACTCCCACTCCTTTCTGACCCTAAGTGTGCCCCCCTCCCAGTTCAGGCAGCTCCCAGGTTCCTAGCTGAGCTCTTTCTTCCCAGGCTCCTGTCTCTGCCCTTCATCTGTGACTTCTCAGGTGCAGGGCTGTCTCAGGAGAGCCTGCCCATCCCCAGGCTGAACCCAGAGTGTTGGCTAGGAGCCTGCCTGTGAGGACCTCCGGGTCTCTTTCCCTGGCCCCTGTTGTCCCCACTCTTCCCTCCTCTCAGGCCCCTCTTATTTTGTGCTGTTCTCACTGCAGGGAACACCTCTGGAGAGCCAGTCACCCCACACTGGGTCCTGGATGGACAACCCTGGTGCATGGTCACCCTGGAAGAGCCGGTCAGTGCCATGTCACTGCTCCTCTGCAGGGGTCTGGGATCTCCCAGGCCCTCTGCCCTTTCCTTAGTGGTAGCATGGCAGCTTTTCTGTGACTCCCTGGGTGGGCAGGGAGTGTGTTGAGACGCATCTAGATGGCGCCAGCCTGCACACATGGAAGTCATTTTCAGCATGGTCCCCGCCTTTCTTCCCTCCCTCCATTTTTCAGACTACCCCACCCCCAATAGGCAGAGATAAGCTGAGTTTGAGGAACTCAAACTCTTCAGGAACCTATTTAAAAAGACACTAAACTATCTCCCTTCCGCTGAGTTTACCAGAGCAGGTGACCCTGTGAGCACACTATTGTTCCTCCCAGACCCTTCCGTTGAGGGTTCCGACAGGTCAGCTTCATTGCCACCTGTGCAAGCCATCTGTGGCAGGGGCAGTGTCACTGTCCTGTGCTCTGATGCAAGCGCACTCTGTTTGCCTCTCCAGAACATCTGTCCTGCCTCCCCTAACTCCTACTCATCACATTCTTCCAGAGAAACTGTGCCCCTCTGTGCAGGCCGTAGCATTTGCACTGCAAGCCCATTTCACAGAGGCACAAACTGAAGCCCAGAAAGGTTGGAAAATTACTCACAGCCACACAGTTCTTTGGCCCATAAACCTGAGGCGTGCTAAGGTCTGAAAGCTCTCAGTTCTTTATTTCCAGAGAACAAAGCACAGTCTCACTGTCCAAGTCCAGCAAGGACAAAGACAAGAGAGTGCTTCCATGAAAAATGGGTCCCCAACTTAGAGCTTCACTGGGAATCTCTAGACCCCCAGGGCCTCCACTCAATCTGTCAGTGCTTTGATATGGTTCTGGACATCACTGGTACGGGGGCAGGCTGGCATAGGCTGGCCACCTGTTCCATGGGCCTCCCCATCTGGCCTGGGCTATGACGCATAGGAGAATTCCAGAGAGCGCTGCTTTGCCAGCTCTGACCCTTGTATCCAGGAAGCCTGCCAGGAGGGGGAGGCTAGGCAGGACACTGAGCTGGCAGGGCGTCCTCTAAAGCAGGTCACTCACATTTCAGGAGGGGGACAGGCACATGGTCAGGGAAAGCTTACTAGGAGGGAAGAAGAGAAGGCTGTAGGGGCTGCAGAGGGACAGGGACCTCAAACGTGGCCCACTGCCTTCCCCTAGCACAAACTTTTCCCAATAAGCCAGTGGCATCCCAGCCACATGAGCTCATGCTTGGGTCTAAAGGGCCCAGCTGGGGAAATGAGGGCTTGTCTGCTCCCCACCTGCAGAGGAGACCCCCTGGCCTGGATCCCAGCCTGGTGCATTTTGGGATAAAAGAGGAGGACTAGCCAGGGTGGAGGACATTCTGAAGATGCAGTAGCCCCCCAGGAATTTCCTGAGTTGATTCCAACTCTGGGCTTCTGGCCAGGCTGAGTGTACAAGGCAGGAAGATGGGGTGTTCTGTGAAGTGGAAGAGGCAAAGAAGGTGGGGAGAAAGCCTTCTTGATTTCTAGCAGTGAAAGCCTGGGATGAGGCCATGTTTACTCTGGGACTCAAGTGTGGGGTGGTTTTGCTGGAGCTATGGAAAACTAGAGAACAAGGCAGTTTGCCAGAGATGGAGATAAAGGAATAAAGTCTGACTTCTCAGGGCCTGACTATCAGCAAGGCACAGACAGACACAGCTTCTGGGGCTGTAGCTCCGTGGTAGCCCTGCCCTAGCATGTGTATGGCCCTGGGTTCCATCCTCAGCACTTCCAAAAAAAAGATACAGAAACAAGTCCCCACATAGCACAGAGGCCTGAGCCCCAGCTGCCCAGTGTCACTCATGATGTCCTTGGATTCCATCATCTTCTTGTCCTGGTCATTCCCTTTCTGACACAAAAGAAGAAGGCAGGCCAAGGGAAAGCCCAGCAACTCTGGGTAAGCAGGGTGCCCTTCTAGGGTGTTTTGCTTCTAGGAAGGACTTGGGATGCTCCTGGCACTCTGTTTATGCACTTTACATGGCTATGTCACAACAAATACCCCAAGTTTGGGGAGTTTTTTGTATGTTCTCACCCCATGCCTGTCCATGTATGTCCTCTGTGACTGCATGGGGCCACTGTCTCTG
>PVKN010004542.1:0-33146 GCA_004027915.1 Capromys pilorides
GATTACAAGCGTGTGCCACCACGCCCAGCTAGGGACCCCTTGCTCTTACTGGCAGGGCAGCAGGGTTCTGAATAAGCCAAGTGTGAGCCAGGAAGTGACACAAACCTGTGCCCCTTCCGGACCTCCTGAGCGAGGCCCTTGGCCGGCGGTGCTGCACAGGAGGTTCCTTGCGCCCTGCCTATCCTTCCTTCCCTGCATTTGCCAGCCCCAAGGATGCCTTCCGGGCCTTGAAGAAGAGAATGGCAGGGAACAAGAACTTCCACGAGGTGATGCTGGCCCTGACGGTGAGTGCCAACTGTCTGTCTGTCTGTCTGTCTGTCTGTCTGTGTCTCCCTGTCTCCCCGCCCCAGCATGGGAGCAGACACAGGGCAGGGGCCAGAGGCCCTGGCTGCCTACAGGGTAGGAAAAGCTTAGAGACCCAGGCCCAGCACAAGAAGTGGACACTGCCTAATCCTGGCACTCGAGAATGGGTGAGACCAGCAGTGGGCGCCTGCCCCAGCTTCCTTGCAGTGGCAGTGGCATCCAGTGAGTCTTGTGAGGGCACCTTTGCCAGCCTTGGGGTGCCTTACCCTGTCCCTCAGCAGGGACATGGAAAGAGCCCTGACAGCGCTGGGGTGTTGGCACCCCCAGGTCCTAGAAACCTGTGTCAAGAACTGTGGGCACCGCTTCCATGTGCTGGTGGCCAGCCAGGACTTCGTGGAGGGCGTGCTGGTGCGCACCATCCTGCCTAGGAACAACCCGCCCACTGTTGTGCATGACAAGGTGCTGAGCCTCATTCAGGTACGTCCTGGGCAGGGCGAGGGAGCAGCAGGGGCCACTCGTCCCCCTACAGGTCCTTGCTGGACATCCTCGTGGTCTCTGCCTGGATGGGCTGTGGGACGATCCATTGCCGTGAGCTTGGTACAGTGAATGTGCATGGCTAGACAGCTAGCTGCCTGGGCACTAGGGGCAGGTGTCCAGGAAGAAGTGACCAGTGGTCACCAGCTGTGTCCCTGTCCCTTCTCAGTCCTGGGCTGACGCATTCCGCAGCTCACCTGACCTGACGGGCGTGGTGGCCGTCTACGAGGACCTGCGCAGGAAGGGCCTGGAGTTCCCCATGACAGACCTGGACATGCTGTCACCCATCCACACGCCCCAGAGGGTGAGTGGGCTTCGCGTGGGTGCAGGCAGGACGGGGACACCGGGGGGCTGGTATGTGGGCCCCACTGACCCGGCTTCTGCCCCTAGACTGTCTTCACTCCAGAGGCCCCAGCAGGACAGAGCTCTCTGGGTTCTGAAGCCCGACGGCAAGGGGACCTGAGCCAGTGCCCCACTCCCGCACCTGCCCCTGCCACGCTGCCCGGGGATACACCCATCACACCAACTCCTGAGCAGGTAAAGAGACAAGCCTGAGGGGGCACCAGGCCAGAGCTGCCAGGGTATGCTGTTCCTCCTGTTAGAGAGATGTGGTCCAGAGAGGGGTCATGCAGCTCACAGAGACAGCCAGGGTTGAGTGCAAGTAGCTCCTAGCAGACGCATCCTGAGCCCAGCCATACTGCACAGGTTCTCCGCAGTCCCTGGTGCCACAGCAGCTCCCCACAAGAGGGCCGATCTGAGTCCAGCCTCTGGCCCAAGCGATTTAGAACTAGAACACCTGAACAAAAATAAGAAACTGACTTTGCATCCAGCCATGGTGCCTCCCCCAAAACTGCAGGGAAAAGTGCTGTAGCTGAGGGCATGTGGGCTCTGGCTGCCTCTGTACCTTGGTTGCCTCCCCCTCCTTGGCCCTGAGCTGCCGAGACTTCCCTACCAGGGGAGGACCTCGTTGGCAGGGTCTGGTTGCTGCAGGTGAGGCCGTGCTCTGCAGTGGGTTTCATAGATACAGGCCCCCGTCTGGGAGTCTGAAGGTAGCTTCTGGGGATGCTGGGGATGAAGACCCAGCTGGTGAGGAGCAGGCAGGCTGGCCCTCTGGCCCATGTCCCCACCAGGCTCTGTGTGTGTCACCTGAGTCTTCTTACCTCCCCTGGAAGAGAAACGTCTGTATTTTCCTGTAGTAGCCAGTTACAAAGGTACCTCCGGAGTTACAAATATTACTAGGGAGTTTTGCCAACTGGATGAAATGATTAAAGGTGTTGAAAAAATCATAAAACCAGCTGGTCAAGTGGCACACACCTGTGATCCCACGTGTGGGGGCTGGAGACTGAGGCAGAGGATCACAAGTTCAAGGCCACCCCTGGAAAATTGGCAGAAAGGGGCCAGGAGTAGAACTCAGAGGTAGAGTGCTTGTCTCGCCTGGGTGAAGCCTGGCTCCTTCCCAGCACCACAAAAAAAGGAAAGGTGTGTAAAGCTCCCTGGGAATCCAAAGCGTTCCCTCCCCGGTTAGGGTTTCACCTAGCTTGCCTAAGACTGACAGCTTCTCGTGCTGGAAGCTTCTTGCTAAGAAAACAGTGTGTGTTTCCCCACTCTACAGTCTCCTCTGTCTCCTGAGACGTGGAGGATGGTCAGGTGCTGTAAGACGTAATTACCAGGCTCTTCCTTGGCGAGGTCACTGGCTTGGCGGAGTCAGGCTGGTGGTCAGGAGCTTTTTGACCACTCATGCAAGGTGATCATTAAGAGTCCACGTGGCCAAGCATCATGTGGACCCAAGTGTCTGGGCAGGAGTGGACTTGCTCCTGGTCCCTGAAGTCCCATGTGTTTGCCTCTAAACACTGGGTAATGAGCTTCATCCTGACAACTGTTAAACAGCAGTTTGTGTTACGTGTGTGGCACATGCTTGGTTCTCAGTCACTGCCACTTCACACTCACGATCATCTTTCATGGGGCAGTTGCAGCAGAGAATATGCCAGCGTTTCTCACACTGTCGTCCTCTGGCTCTGGACCCGTGAGCTGTACCGTGATGATGAAGGGAAGGGTTCCTTGGCCTGGTGGGTTTGGGACCTGTCGTAGAAGTCTTGACCGTGCAGTACCCATGGTGTCCCACACACGCACCACAGACCTGCGCAGCCCTCCAGCCTGAGGACGCTGCGCCCCACCACTGTGGGTCTGGGCCAGGGCCCAGAGTCTCTGATCCTTAGAACAAGTGCTGCTTCTGAGTCTTGCACTCAGGTGGTGGCCAGGCCAGCCCAGGACCCTGTGGCAGTCAAGTAGACTGGGAGCCAGACAGAGCCCCAGGCCCTAGGGCAACCAGCCTAGGAGAGCACACAGCCCCAGCCCTCAGGGGCAGAGGGGGGGCCCACAGCCTCCCTCCAGGGCCTCGTTAGTGGTGCTCAGCCCCAGAGACCAGGCCGCTTCCTTCCAGCCACGCCCATGGCTCCCTCCCTGAGCTGGTTTTCTGCACCCACTCCTTGCGGTCTGGCAGGGTTGGAGATGGCAGCGGTGGGTGGCCCCCGCCTGTAAGGGGATGGGGGATGGGGAGCCTCATCGCCAGGCTCCGTCCCTCTTCAGCCTCTCACTCCCCACCTGCCTTACAGATGGGCAAGCTGCGCAGCGAGCTGGAGCTGGTGAGCGGGAACGTGCGCGTCATGTCGGAGATGCTGACCGAGCTGGCCCCTGCCCAGGCAGAGCCTGCTGACCTGGAGCTCCTGCAGGTGAGCAGGCGCCCTCCTGGGGCTTCCCGTGCTCTGTGGGCTCTGCAAGCGGACATCCCACACAGGTCTGCCCTCCTTCCACCCCCAACCCCCCACCCCCGCTGTTCAGTGCCTCAGTTTCTGGTCGCTCTAGTGCCATGTTGGATGTGAACATCCAAGGCAGTGGGTTTCTTCGGTTATTTTTTTTTGGGAGGGGGTTGTTTTTGCTTTTTTGAGACAGGGTCTCACTGTAGTGCAGGCTGGCCTTGAACTTGTTTATGTAGCCCAGGCTGGCCTCAAACTCACAGTGATCCTCCTGCCTCAACCTCCCAAGTGCTGACATTACAGGCATGCACCACCATGCCTGGCAAAGGCAGCGTTTCATGTAAAACCCAGTTGGTGCCTGCTGCAGGCGGCTCCTGAGTCAGTCCTGGAAACAGCTGGGGTGATGGGCACAGAGAGAATGGGGGAACCATGACTTCCCTTCTGGTATGTCATGTGTCCATCCTGTGGAGCCATCCGTCTAGGATCCATTGTAGTAAAAGGGGCCATGCTTAGGAACTTGCCCACCCTGTGGAAGTTGGTCCACACGAGTACCAGGGAGGCGGGGAGCTCAAGGCCCAGGCACCCCCGGAGCCCACAGACAGAGCTCCAAGTGTGCCAAGCTGACGCCATGTTTTTTCCGTGTCCCTACCGAGGGCCCCTGTGATCACCCAGGAGAAGCAGGCGTGTGGAAGGGAAGCAGAGCAGCCCTGGGAAGGCTTTGTAGGGGGCCACTGCTGTGTGTGTGGCTTCCCCAGCCCAGCCCTAGCCATGGCACTAAGATGTTGATGAACGAGAAATCCAGAAACTTAGAACTGACAGCTCCTGTTCAAGGGCTCTCTGTTTTAGTTGCGTTTCTCTGGCTGCTGAGAGAAAATACCTTGTGCCCAAAATTAAGAAAGGAAAGGTTTAGTTAGCTCCCAGCGTATGGAGGTTTCAGTCTGTAATCAGCTGGCTCTAGGGCAGGGTGGCATGAAGGACAGTAGTTCAAGGCAGCAGGCAAATGCAGCAAGAGCAAAACAAGCGGGGAGAGCAGCCGCCTTTTCCTCCCCTGTGTTGTAAGCAGGCTGCCCACCCCCCAGGGCGGGTATAGCCTCAAGCTATCTCCATGCTATCCTCTTACACAGGATATTTACAAAGTAGGGACCCTGGCCCCCTGCTGAGTCCTCTAAGCTCAAATTGAGGACCAGGGAGTTAGCTCAATGGCATAAGTGCCTGCAGAAAAAAAGAAAAACGAAAGAAAGAAACTTCTCAAGTTGACACAATCTGTCAACCTATACAGTCCGCCCCTTGTCAACTTTAGCAACCAGACACATTTTTTAAGTCTTTTTCAGATACAAACACCTGGCTATCACCAGTTTGCAACTTGAGCATTGCAGGTTTTCTAATCCTTAGGAGCCAGAATTAAGTTTGTCAACATTCTTTTTTTTTTTTTTTTTTTTGGGGGGGACCGGGGTTCAAACTCATGACCTTGCACTTGCCAGGCAGGTACTTGTGCCATGGAGCTATCTATCTCCCCAGCCACTAAGTTAGTCAGCATTGTGTCACATTAGAATGGTACCATTTTGCTCTTGCACTTGGGAGGCTGAGGCAGGAGGATCGGTAGGAGTTTGAGACCAGCCTGAGCTACAAGAGTGAGCTCAAGGGGCCGGCAAGATGGCTCAGCTGTCTAAAGCTCCTGCTCAGGAAAGTTTAGGCAACCGCAGGGACTGTGGTTCGATTCCCGGCATCACATGCTGCGCTAGCCCCACCTTCAGGGCAGGCTGAGCCGGCCATAACACAAATAAATAAAGTTTAAAAAAAAAAAAAAAAAAAAAAAAAAGATGTCCTAACAGTTTCAGCACTGCTTAGAAGTCTCCTCCAAGATGTAAGGCAAACTATTAGCTTTGATCCTGTGTAAAAATGAAACAAAAGGTTAACACTTATAATATTCAGTATCGCAAGATAAAACATTTTCGTTCCAAAAGTTACAAGCAGGACCAGGGAGATAGCTCAGTGGCATAAGTACCTGCCTGGCAAGTGCAAGGTCCTGTGTTCAATCCCCAGTATCCCCCCCACACCAAAAAGTTACAAACAGAGAAATACAAAGGAATGGGTCCAAAGCACGTCCAAAACCCAGCAAGGGAGCTATTAAGCCCTGAAGTTGCATGTGCACCGCTGAGGCCATCAGTGGCCAACTGTGAGCTCTACAGGACTTGTGTGGCTCCACCCGTGTGGCACTTCTGGTAGTTTCCACGGCCTCTCTTGGGCTTGCTCATTCCCTCCTTGCAGGTTTCCTCAGCTGATCCACTTTCCTGGCTTTTCTGAACTCCTGGGGTCTCCACTGCACCTCTGGCCTCACCCTCACAGCTTCACACTTTGCCCTCCTAGGGTCACACAACCTGGTCTCCCAGGCCTTCTGAGACTAGGGTGGAAGCCTTCTTAACCCCACAACTCTTAGGTTCTGCATGTGCTTAAAACCAGCGCCACGTGAATGATGCAAGAGTGCTGCCAACTGAAGCAACATCCAGGCTCCCCGTCTCCTGGCTGTAGGGGTTGAGTGCCTGGATCTCTGGGCACCGTGAATCTGATTCTGAGGAACAAATTCTCTGGGCCACTGCCATTGTGGAACATGATGTCTGTGTGGCTTTCCCCTCAAAGTGAAATCTTTCACTTTTGCAGTGTTTTGAGGCTGCAAAGAATAGAGTTTGCTGTGATGCCGTCAGGTCATCTTTTATATTCCTCTGTCCCTCCTCAGCAATCAGGATGGCCTCAGCTCTATCTTTGTAGTACACAGCTTTTACCTGGAAGTTCCTTTTGGGCCAATCCCACAAGATTTCAAATCATCCTGCTGAGCTCTTTGCTCCTGATTTTAAACACAGATCTGGCCAAAAACCCGCAACAAGAGCCATGCCACAGCCTCAACATTCTACTGCCTTGAAGTTTCTTCTGCCAGATTAGTTAGTCTGCCTTCCTTAATCTCAGTCTCAGGCAAAGTCTCTGGATATTTCTGCCAAGCCATAGCACACATCACCTGGAGTCCAGCAGCCAATGCAGTCCTTCTTCCCTGCAGAAACCTCCCCAGCCTGGTCGTTACAGGCAGGCTTTCTATCAGCCTTTGGTCTTCTGAGCTCTGACCAGAGTCTCCCATGCAGAACAGCCTTAAGACATTGCAGCTCTGCCCTTTCAGGCAGTATCTCTCTCCCAGTTACTCTTCTCCCATTGCTGGGACAAAAACGCAGCACTGAGAATGAGGGAAGGAAAGGTTTATTCAGCTCACAGTTACTGGAGGTTTCAGTCCATACCTGGCTGGCTCCAAGGCAGCCTTTAATGGTGGTGACAAAGAGCAGAGAGCAGAGGGAGGGGCAGTGGCTCAGACAGCTAGCTAGCCCTTCTCCCTTCCTTACACTGTAATGCTAATTACCTGTCCCAGAGCAGGTGTAGCATCCACATCCATAGTAATCAATCACAAACTCCAGAAGCCCCCCATGACTCATGAGGCTTTGGGGGACACCTAGACACAGTCCATAACAATCTCTAAACCTTTCCAAACGTCCCATAAGACATTCCCTAAGGCTTTTAAACTCAAAGGCTGGTAAGATGTAGTCACAGCAGCAGCCCCACTTCAGTACCAGATTTTCTCTGGGTTGTTTTTTTCTCATTGCTGAGACAAAGTACCCAATGCCCAAGGTTAAGGAAGGCAAGGTTTAGTTAGCTCGCAGCGTGTGGAGGTTCGGTCTGTAATCAGCTGGCTCCAAGGCAGGGTGGTGTGGTGAAGGACAGCAGCACAAGGCAGCAGAAGACAGCAGATGCGCCAAGAGCGGAGCTGTGCACAGGCCTTTTCCTCCCTTGTACTGCAAGTGGCTGCCACAGGGTGAATGTGGCACTCACACCATCTCTGGATGTTTACAGACGGGGGCCCGGCCCCTGCTGAATTGCTTGAACTTCTCAAGTTTGAGGTATTTCAACAATTTATCAACCATTACAGGTGCCCTGTGTGCTGGCTCTGTGGACACTATGCTGCAGGGAAAACTGAGGACAGGCCTGGGTCACATGGCGGGTGGACAGCAGTCCTGCATTTTGACCCTTCTCTGGTTCCCAGTGTTGCTGTTGTAACTGCGGGGCTGGTGGGAATGTGAGCCCAAATCCCCAGTGGGCACCGGCATGTGGGCATGTGGGGGCAGGCGGGTTGTAGCAAGCCGCCCAGCAGCTGCGTGGTGAGCAGGTCCTGGAGATCCACGCTGCAGTGGGGCTGCTCCAATCCCCACTGGCCAGGCTGGGTGCCAGGCCCAAAGTGAGCACCTGAGGAAGGACCAGCTGTCTCCACGCTGGCCCCTTCCCAGGGGGCTTCCTCGTGCTCCTTAGTTACTCGCAGTCAGCCAGCGGTGGGCAGGCCTCGGAACAGGGGGAGGACAGCAGCAGAGAGACTGTGGGCCCTGCAGCCCCCATGGGTCTGCCCAGGGAAAGAGATAGCACCAGTACCGCTATCTTTTTGAGATATCGACCTGGATGAAGGATTCGGAACTCAGTGCTATCTTTGCAGCTTTGCTGTA
Source organism: Capromys pilorides (assembly GCA_004027915.1). NCBI lineage: Eukaryota > Metazoa > Chordata > Mammalia > Rodentia > Capromyidae > Capromys > Capromys pilorides. Next base: position 8,120 of record PVKN010004542.1, read on the forward strand.
AATGTAAAATTATCCAAGATGGATGGTTTACTTAGAAATTCATCCGCGAACTGGTATGTTGGCCGCGCCTGTAATCCCAGCACGTAGGAGGCTGATGCAGGACTATCCCTGTGAGCTTGAGCTCAGCCTGGGCTTCATGTCATGACCCTCTCCCAAGAAGAAGTCCACTGCTAAGCATAGCTGGGCGGGTGTTCAGGAGGACACCTGGGCCCAGGCTTGAGCCGGCTCCGTGTTCACCAGGAGGCAGGTGCGGTGCTCTGCAGCCTCTTGCGGGCCGAGATGAAGAAGCCACCTGTGGCTGCCCTCAGCCCGTGGAGCCCACAGCACAAGCAGCAGGCTGGAATTTTCCTGCTTTAAATGTAGGGTGTGGCCAGGCATTGGCATGTGCCTCTAATCCCTGCTCTTGGAGGCTGAAGCAGGAGGGCTCCTCGAGTCCAGGCACTTGAGGACAGTCTGAGCAACACAGCAAATCCCTGTCTCAGAGTTAATTCATGGAGCTCACATTAGTGTAGGATATTTAGAGGCGAAATTCAGCTTCGTGTAGTAGAGGCCAAGCCTGCTCTGTGGCAGTGCATTGAAGGGCGGCCCCAACCAGAGCCCACCCGGGCCCGAGCAAGCCCAGAGGACCAGGCCTCCTCTCCACCCCACAGGAGCTGCACCGCACGTGCCGCGCCATGCAGCAGCGGGTCCTGGAACTCATCCCGTGCGTCTCCAATGAGCAGCTCACAGAAGAGCTGCTCATGGTCAACGATAACCTCAACAACGTGTTCCTGCGCCATGAGCGGTAAGTCTTGTCCCTATCCCCAAACAGTAAGCCCTGTCCCTCCCTCTCAGACTCTCGGCCGGCCACCAGGGACGTGCACCCTCAGCGCCTGCCCAGAGCCAGAGCTGGCGTTGCAGCTGTGCAGGTCCCCACAGCAGCCTCTGCTGCCTCTTAGGAGTGAGGGTCACTGTCACAGGACAAGGACACATAGGTGTGACTGGGTCCCCTGCTCCCCACCCTGTCATGGGAACCCATGCGTGCACAAGACTGTGGTTTGAAAAGCTGGGGACAATCTGCCCCTGACAGACATCTTCTATCTTGTAGGTTTGAACGGTTCCGGACAAGCCAGACTACCAAGGTAAAGGGCATGTGGCTCTGCCTGGCTGTGCTACGAAGGGGACGGCACAGCCCCTGTGGGTGCCTGGGCCCTGCCACCCGAGTGGGAGGAAGTGGCAGGCTGGACGCAGAAGGGTACCAGTGTCCACCCTTCCCAGGACCCCAGGGAGCCGGACCCAGCAGCGGACCTGATCAACATGGGCACTGACCCCACGGCCACCAGCAGCCTGGAGTCCCAGCTGGCTGGAATGAGTAAGGGCGGCAGCCTTGCCCCTGGGGCCCAGGGAGGCCTTGCGCAGGCGGGCGCCGCCAGCGAGGGCTGGGACGCAGCACCTGCTCTTCTGCACGTGCCTGCAGACCACCTTCTGTGCGTGGCCAGGGCTGAGCCTTGCTCTCGCTGTGCCCCTGAGCCAAGCCTGGGCTGGGCCGTTCCCAGCCAGCACTGCCCATCACTGGGCTTGGCCACATGGTCACCCAAGCCCTGGGACACTACTCAGAGCCCACTGAGTCACTGCATCTACACTGTTCCCTTTGGGGTACGGGGCTGGCACTGACAGGCTCAGCCCTTTGAGACAGGGTCTCACTAAGTTGCTACACTGTCCACACTGAGTTTAAATTCATGATCTGCCCACCTCAGACTGTCAGGGTGCTGGGATGGCAGGCATGCACCACCACACCCCGTTTGCTGGGACTCCCCAGCAGTGACATCTGACTGCTGTGCTGTTCAGCTGCTGCCTGCTACAGCAGATGCCACCCAGCATGCTCCCTGTCCCATGACTCTCAGTCCCCTCCCGTGTCTGCCTCCTCCTCAGGCAGCTCCTGCAGCACCAGGCTGTGGGCCCAGCCAGCGAGGTCTCTCACCAGCCGTCCTGTCCTTGCAGATGTGGGCTCCAGCAGTGTGCGGGCTGGACTGCAGTCCCTGGAGGCTTCGGCACAGCTAGAAGACGAGTTTGACATGTTTGCGCTGACACGGGGAAGCTCTCTGGCAGACCAGCGGAAGGAGTGAGTGCACCCAGCCTGCACAGCTCCCTGAGGGAGGGTTTGTCAGGGTCTCCAGGCCAGGCGGGGTGTGGGCCCCCACCAGCCTTGTGTGACCGCAGAGCCTGCGGTCAGGACAGACCACCATCACTGCCACCCCCAGCAGGCAGAGGGCCATCAGCACTGAGAGCCTGGTCATCGCCCTGAGCAGGTGACTTGTGTCCAGCAGCTGTCGGTTGGGAGCCAGGGGCTGTGTGATCCCAAAACATAGCGTATCCAGGTCCTGTCCCCGCCGTGCTGTCCAGCCCACAGCAAGCCCAGAGCCCGGGACAGCGCTCTGGAGGAAACCACCCAAAGTCCCTCCAGCTTCAGGTGTGCTCTGTGCCTCAGAGCTGGGCAGCTCCTCTCAGGGACAGACAGGCTCCCAGTGGGGCCTCCCATCCCTAGGCCCAGGAACCCTGCTGATAACCCCGAGCTGCTTCCTACGGCGGCGAGCACCGCGGCAGGAGAGATGGAGGCTCCTGCCCAGCACCTCGGGGTGGCCCGCTGCTTGCCAGTGATGCCCACACCTGCAAGCCCAAGTGCAGTCTCACCTGCTGGGCTGGGGCCTGGAGTGAGCTGCCCTCCTCCCCTGAACAGTCTATACCAGCCAGGGCTCGAGGACCAGGGACACCCAGCCCCACCCCTATCCCCATGCCCATTGTCATGGAGCTGCAGAGGCTACAGGCTGGCTGGTAGCTAACGAGTCCTCCAGGACGTGCAGTGGGGGTGACCCATCCTCCTGGGCCCTGTGCGACACCAGTTGCATGCGGTCTGGTGGGGCGGGTGGGACACGGCATCCTGGTGGGAACACTGTGCAAGACCCTGCATGGAGGTCAGGAAGTGGAGGGAGAAGTGCCTGCCCCACGGGGCTGCCTGCGTACGGAGCCAAGGGCCGGGGGCCAGAGCAGCCGTTGTCATCCCGAGGGGCAGCAGCCAGCAAGGCAAGGGCTTCCTCTGCGGGGCGGCATCTTGGCCACTGGCCTGTCCTTGATACTTCCACCCCTGCTGCCAGGCAGCACACCCACCTCTCCCCACCCCATTCTGGTGTGGGGCGACAGCAGTGCCAGAGCTGCAGGTCCTCCTGAGTCAGGGACTGAAAAGTCTGAGTGGGTCTCACTGGACGTACATTTCCCTACCTTTCCCACGCACACATGCACAGCCACGTGGCATGCAGACCTCCAGGGTGGGGCGTGCTGTCAGCCTTCAGCCTCACTTCCCCCAGCCCTCACCATGCGAGGGACCCAGCTGTCAAGGTCAGCAGCCCACTCGCCCTGCTGGGAGCCAGTGACAGGAACGAGACAGCCTTCGTGTTCTCCTGCTCCTGCCTGGCTGCCCAGGGCGTGTGGTGCACCCCAAGGAAGGCACTGTGTGGCCCCACCCCTGACCATGCTGGCCTTCCTGCCCACACCTCTGTGGCCATTCAGAGCAAAACCAGGGCTCTTCCAGCCCTGAGCCAGGTCCTACCACGGGCGGCAGATACCTGAGCCCATGCGGCCTACGGGCTGCCAGTCCTGGCCGCCCCGGGTTCCCTGAGTCTGGGCCTGCACCCGCACACGCCTTCTTCCCTTCCTGCCAGCAGCCAAGGCCACCATGCCCTCCCACCTGCAATCCTCCCCCAGGGACAGCAGTGCCTCCCCAGATGCAGCTCCAGCAGAGCCACCACTGTGATAGCCAGAGATGGTGCAGCAAGGGCCCCTGAGCCATCTGCACGAGGACACGGCCACGGAGCATCTCTGTGTCCCTCTGCCTGCCTGGATCTGTCTGGTCACAGCTATTAGCTGTCTTGTACCCGGATTGGGACAAGCCCTCCCTAGACACACACAGACTTTGCTGGTGTCTGTCCCACCATCGTGTACCAGGCCGAGTTCCCAGAGTAGCCCGGGACCTCACCTGCCCTCTGTCCTGCATCCCTGGGTGGGCCACAGTGCCGGTGCAGCACCTGACAGCTCCGTGACCTCTGTGTTCCAGGGTCAAATATGAAGCCCCACAGGCAACAGACGGGCTGGCTGGGGCCCTGGACGCCCGGCAGCAGAGCACTGGAGCAGTAAGCAGAGCACCCCGCTCCCCCTGGGCCCCCAAAGGAAGGCAGGACTCAAGTCAGACCTAGAATCAACCACTCAGCAGAGTGCTAAGGCTTCTCTTGAGCCAGCCTGGGTCAGCTCGAAGAGCTGGCCACTTCCAGGGCACACGGCACTCAGGTGTGACGCAGGGCAGGGGCCGGCTCTCCTGGCCCCCATCCCACCCTGAGGCAAGCCCTGGGGGCCAGGGACCCATGCCAGGGGGCACTGCCTGCTTGTGCTGGGGAGCATGCCCTGCCCCTCCTAGCCCTGGCCCATCTTCCCCAAGGGCTTTGGGCACCCCCCCAAGGGTGGCTCAGCACCTACCGTGTGTGTCAGGCACCAGCGCAGAAGCTACAGGAAAGAGGCCCCACCTGCTGGGAGGCAGCCATCCTAGCAGAGGCCGTGTCCTCATGGAGAGCCTCCCCCTCCCGGCCTTCTGGGCTACCTTATCCTGCAGCCAGCGTGGACACTCTGGGCCTTGCCTGGAGCCCCTGGCTCCATGGTGACCCCAGGTCCTTACAAGCTGTAAGAACCGCATCCCGTCTGCCTGACCTGTGCACCCTGGCAGCACAGGGCCTTCTGTCGGAAGAGGGCCTCTGACCCCTCGCCTTACGTCTTCCTCCAGATCCCCGCCACCCGGGCCAGCCTCATGGAGGATGTCGAGCAGTGGCTGTCCACAGATGTGGTGAGTTGGGCCCGTCCCTACCCACGGGAGTCACTGGCAGTGCCCTGCAGTCTCTGGCCCCAAGCAGCCTGGCCTGGGCACAGCACTCTGAGCGAGCTGGTCAGAAGACAGGCTGCCCCAGTGCCCTCTCCTCTCTAGGAGGAGGTGGCAGGGGTGTGGACAGACTGCAGGCCTCGGGGAGGAAGGCAGGGCAGGCGCAGGCGGGGCTCTCCCAGCCTGAGCTCTGGCACCACAGCTGTGCGAGCCCCCTTGGGCCGGCGCCCTGCACCCTGCTGAGTGAGGTTCAGCTGCCACAGGGTAAAGGATCAGCGGAGGCTCAAGGATGTCAAGGGCCGCGTGGCTTAGCACGGGGCTGAGGTTGGGCCAGCCAGGTTGGCCTCGCGTGGTGTCAGTCCCATGAGGGCGGGCACCCTGAGCAGTGACACTGCCTTCTGCACCCTAGGGGAACGACACAGAGGAGCCCACAGGGGGCGTCACCAGCGAAGGTAATGACGGGGCCTGCATGCCTACGCCCTCCCCAGCCTTGGCCTCCACCCACCACCTTCTCTTCCCCCAGAGTTTGACAAGTTCCTAGAAGAACGGGCCAGAGCAGCTGACCGGCTGCCCACCATCACCAGTCCCCTGGCCGCCGGGCCCCCCGCAGGCGTGGCACCCAGCAAGAAGGCCCAAGGGGAGGAAGAAGACAAGCTGTTTGCCCTGTGAGCTGGTGGGGCTGCTCTGGGCAGCTGCTTCAGGAGTTTGGGGTGCTGCTGGCGCTCCTGTGGGACCCTACGGATGTGCTGAGAACTGGAAGCTGCAGGAGGCCGCCCTTCCCTCCCCTTCCCTTCCCCGGGCCGGCCTGGGTCCCAAGGGCTGGTGTCCAGGTACGAAGCTGCACACGGAGCTGAAGCCATCAGGCTGTGCCTGCCACTGCCCCTCTCCTAGTGGCTCCACCTGCCCATCAGGCCCTCGCGTTAGTCTCTTGTGCTGGGACAGGTACCTTTTATACCCAAAATAAAGGTAGAAAGCCATCCACCAGGGGGTGTTTGGGCGCGCATCATCGCAGTGGGGGAAGGGAAGCCAGTGTCCCAGCCTGACGAGGGTGCTGCCCTGGGGCCTTGGGGTACCAGCCTTCTGGGTCAGCTGCACCCCAGGCCTTGAAGGCCAGGCCCCCCCTACCTAGGCAGCAGCGAGGGAGCCACCCACCTGGCCCCACCCACGCCGCGGGCAGCTGGAGCCCAGCCCCACACTCCTGGTCATGCTCAGGCCAGGCTGTACACACCCAGGCTTGGCCCTGCCCCTCACTCCTTCCTCCTCGCAACCCCACTGGCTATTGTTCCAAGGTGTGGAAACAGGCCGGAGTTCCAGGCTGGCTATTTTCTGTGACCTGGAAGAGCCAGGACCTGAACCTTCACTGCTGCGGCTCTTCCTGGGCAGGCGGGGACGAGAGGAGGTGGCCCAGCGCCTGGATGTTGGGCTGCCCAATAATGATGACCACGGCTCCCACGCTGTTGCCAGACTGGCTGCCCGACCTCGCTGTGCCTCGGTTTTCCCACGTGTGAAGTGGGCTGTGCCTCGGTTTTCCCACGTGTGAAGTGGGCTGTGCCTCGGTTTTCCCACGTGTGAAGTGGGCTGTGCCTCGGTTTTCCTACGTGTGAAGTGGGCTGTGCCTGGCCCTGCCTTAGCGTCCTTGTGTGCGGCCTCAGTGGCAGCTGCCAGGCAGCCTCCAGTGAGGCGTCCTTCGGCGTCACCGCCCCAGTGCATCCGTGTCCTGGTGAACACGAGGTGGCGCCAGCGCGCACTATTGTTGGGGGGGTTCCTCCCCGCTCCCGCAGCCCTGTATTCCGCGCTCTGCTCCAGAGCTGGATGGGCAGTGGGGTTCAGTGAGTTCCCAGGCCCACGAGTGCCCCGGGAGAGCTTCCTTCTGTAGACACAACTGGATCCCGAGCTGCTCCTCGCTGTTCTGCAGGCTCCCGATGTTGCCCCTGCTTGGCACCCTGTGGGTACAGGAAGAGGAAGGGGGGCCACCGCTGCCGGTGCCCACACAGTGCTGGCTGGCCCTCGACGGAGACAACCTGCTGCGTGTGTCCTGTGATCCCAGCTTCTCTCCAGTGCCTGGAGAGGTCCAGCTTGTATAGCTCCTGGTCGGGCTCCACATTCGCCCTGGGGTTGTGGACGAGGGGTGACAAAGAGTGGGGGAAAGGGTCCCTATAGCTGCTGCCATGGCCAAGCACAGGCAAAATAGGCTCCACACCCCTGGGGGCAGACACCAGGGTGCCGGTGCACAGGCTGGGGCTGAAGCATGCTCCAGTGTGGGCCAGCCCCTTTCCTATCCTGGACCTCGGCTTCCTCAGCCCCTCAACTCTGCTGTCTTGGTCACTCCACCTTGACCTCCACATCATCCCCGCCAGAAAAGAAGAAAACACAAGAAAAGCTCAGCCTCTGCCAAGACAGACAGGGCTCTGGGCCTTGTAACCTGCGTGTGGGGCAAGTTGGGAGCCTCACCATCACAGCGTTGGCCAACCCTGACGTCAGCCCACCGCACACTGCGCAGGACAAGCCTGAGACCACAGGGCCAGGCCCTGGCACTGCCCCAGCACTGCCTTGGCCAGGGGAGGGTCCTGTGGCAGCTGAGCTTGTGGTCCCCTCTTCTGGTGGCAGAGGAAACGGCCTGTGGTGTGGACACTAGGGCCCTTGCCAGCTGGAGTACACCTTCCCAGCCGCCACACCTCCACACATGAAGCCAGGAACAGTGCGTCCTGATGTTTGGGTGGGCACGGTGCAGCCATGAGGTCTCAGAGGTCCAACCTGTCCCAGCCAGCACCAGTAGCTCAGCGGTGCTGAGTGCAGGAAGGGGAAGAACTGGGCCAGGGACTCAGTTTCCCCCACGGTGCTGGGAAGAGCGGGCCTGTCTGCGGGCTGAGGTAACCTGTGCACAGGAGCTGTGCAGTCACTGGTGCGGGCCAGGAGCTGCCACCGGTCAGCGGTCGCAGAGTTGTCCAAGGTCAGTGTTCGTGGAGCAGCGGCCCCGAACGCCAGGACAGCACCAAGAGAGTAACAGATGCTGCACTCTGAAAAGCCGAGGGCTGCAGGCCTGCGCTCCCGGGGCTGGGGCTGTACCCGAGCCCGCCGGACAGGGCCATCGTCAGGCCTAGTGCAGGCCCCAGGACAGGGAGCAGAGAAGGTCAGGTGCGCAGGTGGCGGCAAATGGGGAGCAGCTGCATTCACTGCCAAGCATGGGGAGCCGGGCTCAGGGCAAGGCTGTGCCAACAGAAGCTCGGCACGGTGCTGCTGGTCCTGTAACCCCAACATTAGGAGGCTGAGGCCGGAGAAAGTGCAAGTTGAAAGCCAGCCTGGACTAGACAGACCCTGTCTCAAAAAACTGAAAAATGGAAAGCATTTACAGGGATGACAGAAAGGCCTAAGCAGTCCGGCCAAATAACAAGGCGGATTAAAGCTCCTGCTCAGGCAGACGCAGGGCCTTCAGTCCCCAGGCCTGCCATGCTAGCCCTGCCCCCCGGGCACACTGGCCAGCAATTGAGACTGGGCATGGTGGCACACGCACATGCCTGTAACCCTAGCTCTTGGGGAGGCTGAACACAAGTGGATCACTACGAGTCTGATCTACATAGTGAGGCCCTGTAGATCCTTGTCCTAAAATACAAAAAAAGAAAAAAAAAAAAGGCCAGGCAGATAGTTCAGCAGAATAATCTCTTTCCTGCCAGGCACAGGGTCCTGAGTTCAGTCCCCAGTACCACACAAAAAGAAAAAGAAAAAGCACAAGCACTGCACAGAGGTTAGAAAGGATCCTCCAGTGGATTCTTTTTTTTTTTTTTTTTAATTTTGATTTTTTTTATTATGGCCGGCTCAGCCTGCCCTGGGGTTGGGGCTGGTGCAGCACGTGGTGTTGGGGCTTGAACCACGGTCCCTGTGGTTGCCTAAGCTTTCCTAAGCAGGTGCTTTAGACCACTGAGTCATCTCACCAGCTCCTTGAGTGGATTCTTATACAGCACTTCTAAAATGATATTTACCAAAAAAAAAAATGATATTTACTAGGAGCTGTTGGTAACCCTAAAAAGACAGAAGGATAGGGCCGGCCAGATAGCTCAGCATACTAAAGCATTGCTTAGGCAAAGGAACCAGGGTTCGATCCCCGGTGTGCTGTGCCAGCCCTGCCCCCAGAGAGCACTGAGATGGCAAATGAGACTGGGCATGGCAGCACACCCCTGTAATTCCAGCTCTCAGGAGGTTGAAAGCAGGAGGATCACTATAAGTCTGATCTGTGTAGTGAGAACCTGTAGACCCTGCACTAAATACATTAAAAAATAATAAAACAAAAAGAAGGATCTGAAAGAGGCCTGCAGCCCCAGAGCTTGTGAAGAAGGGGTTAGTGAAGACTAGCTTGTAACTGCGAGACACACTTGAAATATTAACAGTCATTTCTTGGTGTGGGGATTATAAATTCAAGTGTTGGGCAGTAGCCCCTGCCTTACTTCCATAACTAGATTTTATAAATTTTATTTATATTATGCCAGCTCAGCCTGCCCTGGGGGTGGGACTGGCGCAGCATGTGGTACTGGAGATCGAGCTTGCCTAAGCAGGCGCTTTAGACCGCTGAGCTATCTCACCAGCCCATAACTAGATTTTATGGGGAAATTTTTTTTTTAAAATTGTCATTTTGAGCTGTGCATGGTGGTGCGTGCCTGTAATCCACTTGGGAGGTGAGGCAGGAGGATCAGTGCAAGTTTGAGACCAACCTGGCCTACAAGTGAGCTCAAGGTCAGTCTGAACTGCATAGGGAGACCCTGTCTCAAAAAGACAAAAAAATTGTCATTTTAAGATAGAGTCTCACTATTCAGTTCAGGCTGGTCTTGAGCTTACTTTGTAGTCCAGCCTGATCTCAAACTCACTACAATCTACCTGCCTCAACCTGTCAAGTACTGGGATTACAGGTAGGCACCACCATGCCCAGCTCATAACTGTAAAAGTTAAATGTGTTTTTAGCCAAGTGTGATTAGCACCTACCTATAATCCCAGTACTTAGGATGCTGAGGCAGGAGGATCTTCCTGAGTTTGAGAACAGGCTAGGCAACATATTTTCAAGGACAGCCTCAACTACATAGAGCCTGTCTCTAAAAAACAATTTTATTTTGTGGCCAGCTCAAAAAAACCCACCCTGGGGGTGGGGCTGTTGTGGCATGTGGTGCCAGGGAGCAAATCTCAAATGTCCATTTGCCTAAGCTTGTCTAAGCAGGCGCTTAAGACTGTTTAGGTATCTCACTGGTCCTCAAAATTTTTTAGATGTGAGCCAGGAGTGGGTGGCGCATGCCTGTCATCCCAGCCCTCAGGAGACTGAGGCAGGAGGATTGCTGAGTTTGAGACCAACCTGGGCTATAAAGTGAGCTCAAAGCCAGCCTGAGCTGTGTAGCAAAGACCCTTTCTCAAAAAGGAAAAAAAGATTTAAGTGTGTTATTTTAAAACTTCAAGTTTGGGATGATGATAAGTACCGAGTGTAATAAAACGAAAGAGTCCCTGTGGTTGGTTTGTTCAGTGGTGCCCGGGAATGAAGCCCAGGCCCCTCTCCCCGGGACTGCATCCCATTATGGGGCCACTGAGGCTGTGGAGAGGCCGAGTATGTGGCCTCTAGCTGAAGACCACATACTGCAGAGGCTGCATGTGCTGAGCGCCTGGGCGCCGCCAGCCAGGACCCCAGCCTCCCGCCCCACCTCTGTCTGCCTCAGAGAGGGCATGCGGACAGGCTGGACAGAGCCCCAGCCGGTCCGCGGCCCTGGGCAACAGGCCTCTTTTCCCGCTGAGTCATGGTTCTCCCACTTGCTGAGTCATGGCTGTCCCGCCTGCTGAGTCAGTCTAACCCGGTCAGGTCCAGTTCCAGGGAGGGCTGCTGACGTGTGGGCCATGTGTCCTGTGCTCCTGGGCCACAGCACAAGGCATGCTCAGCCCAGCCCCCCACTCCTGCTTTAGGGAGCCTCGCTGGGCGCCTGGCTCAGCCCCAGGGGCGGAGCTAAGTGCCTGTCTGGTTCATACTTCAAACAGAAGTGAACAGAAAGATGAGGAGGTTGAGATTCCCAAATCCTGGTGGAAAGCAAAGTTTCATGGGATGTCAGGGTGAGCCCAGCCCCCGGCCTGTCCTTCTCCCTCCGAAGCGCTACACAGGAAACTGGCAGGGTCTGGAAGGGGAACTGGGGCTCTGGCCAGCCCGGCCAGGGCAACCAGCATGTCCTGTGCCCAGTGCCTGGGCCCATCCTGTTTTTAATTCTCCTTTTGTCGAAGGAGGAAATAAGTGCAGGGCTGAAGGCACACAGCTGGTCAGGCGCTAGCAGAGGGAACTTGCAATGATTTTTGTCCAGTCAAGGGGCTGCCACACTTCCTCAGGAGACCAGAAGCGGGTGCCCACTTCCCTCTCGCCCAAGGAGTGGGCAGAATGTGCCTGTGCTGGCGTAGCTGGCCCGGCCCAAGGTCGGCCCAGGAAGGATGCAGCGGCCTGAGAATGTCTGCACTGCTGCTCTCTCCCACACCAGCCTTCCTTCTTTCCTTTCTTTTTTCTTTGAGACAGAGTCTTGCTATGCAGTTCAGGCTGGCCTTGAACTCACAGCAGTCTTCCTGCCCTAGCCTCACCACATGCTGGGCTCACAGGTATAATCGTGAGATGCCCTTGCTAAGAGCCAAACCTAAGGGCTGGCGAGACAGCTCAACGGACTAAGTGCCTGCTTAGGCAAGGACAGTGACTGGGGTCGGGCACCACATGCCACACCAGCCCCACCCCCAGGCATGCTGAGTGGGCCACCAAAGCCTGGAGTGGCGGTGCACGCCTGTAATCCCAGCACTGGGGAGGCTAAAAACAGAAGGGTCACTATGAGTTCAAGCTGCATAGTGAGACCCTATACCAAATACATTAAAAAAAAAAAAAAGCCAGCCCTTCACTGCCCAGCCCTGGGGTGCAGGGAACCTGGGTCTGTGGTGTCATGAGGAGAACCTCCTGGCTCAGTGAGTGTGGCTCGGGCCACAGCTGAAGCGGCCCAGGCTGGGTCTGGGGGCAGAAGTGGCCTGTGACACTGGATCTGTGTGAATACACAGTATGCAGAGCTTTGACACATGTGGCAACCCACAAGCCCATCCCCAGGCACCATGCACCATTCCCTGGAGTTCTCCCAAAGCTTCCAGGCCCATCCTCCACTGGGAGCCCATTTTCGAGACTTTTTTGTTTTTTTTTTTTTTGTCTTTTTGAGATAGGGTCCCCTATGTAGCTCAGGCTGGTCTTGAGCTCACGTTCTGGCCAAGGGTAGTCTCAAACCCTAAATCCTCCTGACCCAGCCTCCCAAGTTCTAAGGTTACAGGCGTGCACTGCCACACCCAGAATATTATTTTTCTTTTTTTGTATTTTAGGGAAGGGTCTACAACTCACTACTAGATCGGACTCGTAGTGATCTGTCTGTTTACAGCCTCCCAAGAGCTGGGATTACAGGCATGTGTCACCACCCCCAGTCTCAGTTGCCTCCTCAGTGTGCCCTGGGGGGGCAGGGCTGGCATGGCAAGCCAGGGGTTTGAACCCCAGCCCCTGCACCTGCTTGCAGGCACTTTAATCCACTGAGCTATTCGGCCGGCCCCCTATTTTTCTTGAAACAAGGTGTCACTATGTAGCCAGGCTCCAGGCTCCTGGCTCCTGGCTCCGATTTGCCATGTGGCTCAAGCTACCCCACCTCAGGCTCCATTATCTGGAATTCTAGACAACAGTGCACACACTTTATGCATAATCCCTCACTCAGAGTACCAGTGGGTGTCGGCTGTGGCATGTGACACGGTGGCATGTGTCAGTCGCTTTCTCTCCACCTCCCTCCCTCCTGGAAGTTACACTGACAAAGGACACAAAAAGTGGGCCAGCGAGGTAGCTCAGCAGACTAAGCGCCTGCCTCTGCAAGCACAGGGACCAGGGTTCAATCCCAGGCTGCACCTGCCCTGCCCCCAGGTGTGCTGGCACGCCCCTGTAATTGCAACACGGGAGAGGCTGAGGCAGGAGTAGCACAAGGTCAAATCCTACCTAGGCAACTTTCCAAGACCTTATCTCCAAAAAAACACCAAACTAAGGGCTGGGGAGATAGCTCCGTGGCACAAGTGCCTGCCTGGCAAGTGCAAGGTCATGAGCTCAAACCCTGGTCCCGCAAACAAACAAACAAAAAAAGCCAACCTAAAGATAGAAGGGCTGGGGCCCAGCGTGGTGGCACACACCTTTAATCCCAGCATTCAAGAGGCTGAGGCAAAGGATCACTGAGTTTGAGGCCAGCTTGGGCTACACAACAAGGCCCTGTCTCAGAAAACAAGCAAGGGGCTGGTGAGATATAGCAGCCCGAGCACCTGCCTGGCAAGCGCCAGGACCTGATTTCAACCCCTGGTACCACACGCCGAGTCATAGCTGGAGTCTGAACTGAGACCCTGTATCCAATAATTAAAATAAATAAATTTTAAAAACAAAAACAAGGGGCCGGGGAGATAGCTCTGTGGCACAAGTGCCTGCCTGGCAAGTGCAAGGTTGTGAGTTCAAACCTCAGTCCTACAAAAAAAAGAAAAAGAGGGGGGGCAGCAAGGGCCTGGGGAGATAGCTGTGTGGCACAAGTGCCTGCTTGGCAAGTGCAAGGTTGTGAGTTTGAACCCTGGTCCTGCCAAAAAACCAAAATGAAACAAAAAAGAAAAGAAAAGAAAAAGAAAAAGGGGACAGCGAGATGGTTCAGCAGCCTAAAGCGCCTGCTTAGGAAAGCTTAGGCAACCACAGGGACCGTGGTTCACTCCCTGGCACCACACACTGCGCCAGCGACACCCCCGGGGCAGGCTGAGCCAGCCACAAAATGAATAAATAAAGAAACAAAACAAACACAACAAGCAAACAAATAAATAAATAAAAATTTAAAAAAAAAAAAAACAACAAAAAACTGCTGTGATAAGCTGGGCTGGTGGTGTACACCTGTAATCACAGAATGCAGGAGGCCAAGGCAGGAGGAACATTGTGAATTCAAGATCCGGCTAGACTACAATGTAAGCTCAAAGCCATTCTGAACAACATAGTGAGACCCTATCTCAAAAAGACAAAACAAAAGAAAAAAACCCACTATGATATAGTTCAATGTGAGGCCCTTGGGGTGAATCCCCAATACTATAATTAAAAAAGATAGGCGACCCAGCTCCCCAGGGTTGGGGGAGCCGCTGGGCGTGGTGGCGCATGCCTGTAATCCCAGCACTTGGGAGGGAGGACACAGGTGGATCACTATGAGCTGCGTAGTGAGACCCTGTAGAAAAAAAAAAAAGTGAGCTCAAGGCCAGCCTGCAGCCTGAACTGCACAGTGAGACTGTCTCAAAACAAAGGACAGGTGAAAGAGGAATACCACCTGTTCCCCGCCACTGCTGGGAGGAACCAAGCGAAGTGGGGAAAGGAAGGACAGAGCCAGGCGCTGCATGGGTCCCTGAAGTGGGGGGGCGGTTCTCCTCCCAGAAATGACAGTGGCAGGGCCGAGAGCTTTTGGGGTCTGCTGTTCCAAGGTATTTGAGGGTGGTTGCCCTGCTGCGGTGGCACAACGTGCAACCCAGAGCATGCTTCACTGTGTGTGGGGTGGTGCTGGGGTGAATCCAGACCTCATAGGGCTAGGCTGGTGCTCAGCGACTGAGCTGCGCCTGACTTGGTTTTGCTTTTTGGGTGTCTTTCTGTGTGCCCCAGGTTGGCCTTGGATTTTGTGGGTGTTCTTTTAGGGGAAGGGCTCCGTTTTTTAGACAAGAGTCTGGTTATGTAGCCCAGTCTGGCCTGAACTCATGGTGATATTCACGCCTCAGCCTCCTGAGTGCTGGGATTACAATTGCACAGTTGGGCCGAAGTTTTGCTTCTTTTTTTTTTTGGTCCTTTCAAGACAGGGTCTCACGATCCAGTTCAAGCTGGCCTTGAGCTCATTTTGCAACCCAGGCTGGTCTCAAGCTTGCAACAATCCTCTTGCCTAAGCCTCCCAAGTGCTGGGATTACAAGTGTGTGCCACCATGCCAGGCTAATATAGGCCACGTTTTTTCTGGTGCCAGGGATCAAACTCAGGACCCTGCACTTGCCAGGCAGGCACTTTTGCCACTGAGCTATCTCCAAGGTCCCACAACAGCTCTTTTTTTTAAGAGCAAGAAATTTAAATTTTGAGAAAGTCTATTTATTTTTCTTTTCTTTTTTTTTTTTTTCAAGCCTAATTTATTTATTTATTTTGTGGCCGGCTCAGCCTGCCCTGGTGGCAGGGTTGGTGGGGATCGAACCACAGATCCTGAGCCCTTGCCTAAACAGGTGTTTTAGACCACTGAGCCACCTCACTGGCCCTTTTTTTTTTTTCCCCCTATTTTCTGTTGTGTTGCATTTGAGAAAATCTTTGGCAAATCGAAAGGCACAGACATTTCTCTAGTGATTCATTCTCAGTTGGTATAGAGTAAGCACCTGGTCTTCTCTGGGCAGCTGTGCCAGGCCCAGGGGCCAAGACCTGAGCTGCCCTTGGTCCAAGGCTGCGGGGCATCAGCTGGGGTCTCTGCCATCTCTGAAGGGACAGGCAGATGGGGAGGAGGGGTGGCTGAGCTGCCCACTGCTTTCCAAGTGGCTGCGTTCAGGGTAATGTCTCCTGGGCACTGTCATCGGGAGCCTTTCCGCTGGTCCTGCTGTGGTCCCTGGGGTGGGTGGTGGACGCCTCTGCAGCTCCCTGCTGCCCCCCCCCCCCCACCGCCCACAGGCCCTGCATCCTCCAGGCCCCTTTTTTTTCCCCACAGCTGGCCCCTCCCAGGGCCAAACCACTTCTGGTTTTTTTCAGCTGCAGTGCTGAGTCGCGATTTCCGCTCTAGGAGCTGCGTTCTGCTGAGTCATGCAGGGGGGGGTTAGAGCTGGATTTTTGCTGAGTCACGGCAGCGCCTGCGGGGCCTGAACAGGGTGAGAGGGCAGCTCTGCTGGGGCTGGGAGCCTGGCTTCTGGACTGACCCGGCCTGTGCTTCTCGCTCTGTGTGCACTGTAGCTGGACCCTGTCCCCTGCCTGGGGACTTTGCCTGGTCCTTGTAACTGTCCAGCTCCTCCTTCCTCAGGAAGGGGAACCCTTCAGGGCCCCGTGTCTAGTGCCAGGCAGACCTGGATCAAGAGTGCCTGAGCTGGACCCCCAGTGTGCGCACACACGGGTACCGTCGCATAAATCCAGGACGGCAGTGTGCTCACCAGCTGGGGGCTCTGACTTGCAGCTCTGACTGCCACCCCCAGCTCCTGGACCTCCTGGAGGCGCTGGGCAGGTGGACAGGAGGTGGGGCAGGCTTTGAGTGGTGCTGGCTCTGCTGGCCCCAGCTGTGTGAGGCAATGTTCGACGTCGGTGCTGATGTGGAGCAGGGAGAAGAGGTGAGGGCTGCACCCTCCACCCAGGGCCGCGGTCAGGAGGCCCGGCCTCAGCCTGCCAGCGGCCAAGAGGGGTCGGGTCTGCAGCCCCTCCTGTCCAGGAAGGCAGAGAAGTCTCCCCACGGGGCCACTGCAGTCAGGTCTTCATCTGAGCCTCCACCTCAGTGTCCTCATCGGAAGGCAGGCTGAGACAGGACCGGCGCACCCCGCAGGCTCCTGGAGTCGGTGCCGGGCTACTGAGCTTGGTCCCCTGGGCCCCGCTCCCCGGGTCAGAGGAAACTGTGCATGTGACCCTGGGGGGCCCTGTCCCTGCCGGGCCCTGCCCCAGGAGCCCTCAACCTTTGCTCCCTGCCAGCCCTGTGCCTCAGCTCCAAGCAGCTCCTGTGGAAGTTCTCACACAGAGCGCTGTGGTGCGAGGAGGACGCACGCGTCCTGGGCGCTGCCTTCCTCTGGGCCTTGAGCTCAGTCTCCTGTCTTACAGGTAGATGGAGGGTGGAGGCGAGGGCCCAACCAAGAAGACGGTCAGTGTCCCAGCAGCAGGTGCTGCCTCCGACCAGGAGCCTGCGCCAGGAGCGTGTGCAGGGGGGGCGAGGACGTCCTCCCCAGCCTCAGTTTCCCCATCTGTCAGTGAGTGTGACCCAGGACAGGCTTGGGGGCTCCCTGGACTAGGAGGGTCTACAGCCTTTGTGGCTGCTCCAAGCCGATCCCCTGTGTACATGCGCGGGGCCCTTCCTCCGGCTTGGGGAGGGGTCCTGTCATCCGCACTCGGGAGCCCGAGGCTGCTGAGGAGGAGCCCGCCCGCCGGCGGCGGCAGCGGAGGTTTCCCGCTGGGCCGGTGCTCGGGTCACATGAGCTCCCCCTCCCCTCGCCGCTGGCTGGGGCGGGCTCGGTGTCGCAACGTCGGCAGGACGTGGGCCTCCCTGGGGCGGGCGCCACGTGACCTGCTGGGCTTAAAAGACGGCAGCACGCCGAGCCCCGACACCAGCACCACAGCTGCGGTCTCCAGCCTACCTGCGCACAGAGGCAGAGCCAGCCAGAGCCACCAATGGAGACTGGGGTGGAGCGCCCACAGCCCAGCAGGCAAGCTTGGGCGGGTTGGGGACAGGGGATGGGAACCGGCGGGGACAGGGGTGGTCGCGGGCAGCTGGAGGCAGGGGAGGTGCCCCCTGCGGCTGCAGCCGGCTGACCAGGTGGGAGTGTCTGTCCCAAGCTGGTGACTTCGGGACCAACTCCACCCCTCTCTGGATGCCCCGCGCTTCCAACCTGAGTAGATTCCTGGTGCTCCTTGGCTGTGGTGTCCCTGTTCTCAGACCAGGGTCCCACGGAGCCCAGGGCTGTTGGCCAGCAGGTGTCAGTGCCAGCCCAAATCTAGGTGCCTCCCTTCTCCCAAGAATGCCATCGTCGTGGAAAGGGGGAAGAAGAGGGGAGAGAAGGAGGGGGGACAGAACGAGAATCGCTGGAACACCCGGTGGAAACGCGCTCAGAAAGGGATTGAAGCAGAGTTCTGGGGGCTTGTTATGGGATCCCTGTGACAACTGCATAACGTGGGGGCCACGAGCTCTGTATCTGAAACTCCAAAGAAAGCAATGAGCTAGACGTTGAGCGTAAAAGCCAAATCAAAGAGCCGGGCATGGGTGGTGCACCTCTGGAAGCCCAGCACTGGGGAGGCTGAGGCAGGAGGATCAGTGCAAGTTGGAGGCCAGCCTGGGCTACAGAGCTCAAGGCCAGCCTGAACTGCATACCAAGACCCTCTCTCAGAAAGACACAAGCGAAAAGCACCGCCACCAAAACCCAAATCAAAGCTGGATGCAGTGGTGCGCTTCTGTAATCCCGACAGGTGGGAGCCCCGAGGCAGAATGGCAAGTCTGAGTTTAGCCCAGGAAACTTAGTGAGATGAAAAAAAAAAAGGAAAGCAAAGAAAGAAAAGGACTGGAGCTGCATGCAGCTCAGGCAGAGGCTCCAGGTTCTGTGCCCAGGTAGAAAGCAATTTAGGGCCAGGGAGATAGCTCAGTAGACTAAGTGCTTGTCTGGCAAGTGCAAGGTCCTGAGTTCAATCCCTGGTACTACAAAAAAAAAAAGTGCCATATAGCCGGGTGTGGTGGCACACTCCTGTAATTCCAGCACTTGGGAGGCTGAGGCAGGAGGATTAATGTGAGTTCGAGACCAGCCTCAGCTACAAAAGTGAGTTCAAGGCCAGCCTGAACTGTATAGCAAGACCCTGTCTCAGAAAGACAAAAAAAAAAAAAAAAAAAATCAATTTAGCGCTGGCTGAGGGACCCCCAGGCCCAGCTCAGCCCACTCCCTGGCCCTCGGTCTCCCTAGAAAGTTAGAGCTGTTTCTGCATAGCTGGGTGTCTCACACTGCTGCCCAGGTTTGGAGACCTGGTACTGTGGTGAGATGTCGGCCCTGTGCCCTGTCCTGTCACCCCGCTGACCCTGCCCCTCTACACAGGATGCCCCAGGACCTGTCTGAGGCCATCAAGGAGGCCACCAAGGAGGTGCATACTCAGGCGGAGAACACCGAGTTCATGCGTAACTTTCAGAAGGGCCAAGTGACCCGGGAGGGCTTCAAGGTGGGTACCATGCTGGGTGCAGACGGGGCCAGCAGGCTCAGACCAGAGATGACGCCCAGCCGAACAGTAACCTGAGGGCTCAGAGAGGCCATCACCATCAGAAGCCACACGACCCCACAGGGAGAGGACAGACTCAAGCGAGGGGGTCCTAGGATACCAGGCCTCCAGGGCAGCGTGTGGTGGCCAGCAGGGCCCCTGGCGGCAGTGAGGCAGAGATTTCCACACCATACTCTTCCCTCCAGCGCCAATGCCGGGTGCTCTCTGAGGTGCAGCTTCCTCCAGACAGCCGCATAGCTGAGCCTGCACCCCGCCCCGGCCCTGACCCTGCTTCCTGCACCCATGATGTCACAGCTCTGCTGGCACCGTGGGGTGGCCGGGCCGTAGGCAGGGCCTCTCTGCTGCCCTCTCCAAGCCCAAAGCCGAACCTAGAACTGGGCAGCAGGTCGCCAGCCTTGTCCTAAACTGGCCTGGGGTCTCCGCCTTTGACCTGTGTCAGCCCTGGGCAGAGGGTTCGTCTCCCCTTCCGTGGGGCAGCTCTGAGCAATGGCTTGAGGGCTGACCGCCGAGACCACACAGCCGAGGGTGGCCCTGCCCTCGCTGGGAGCATGTGCTGTGTCTCTGTGCCAGCTGACTGCCCCCGACCCACGTGCCTTCCAGGAGCACCTGAGTCTGACTAACCTGGTGACTGTCCTGCACACGGCTGCAAAGCGATGTGTCAGAGGTCCCTGAGCTGGCAGGCGGGGCCCACAGCCCAGGCCCTGCAGCCCGAGGCGCCAGGCTCTCCGCCCCTCACGCATGCGCAGCCTCCTGGAGCCTGGCGATGCCTTTTGAGAAGTGGAGCTAGAAACGCTGCGCTGGTTTTTGCAGGAAAAAAATGAGGCCTCTGTTAGGCTGCGCAAGTGCAGGACTGACCCGCTCCATGCGTGGGGTCCTGGGCCCGCAGAGTCTGACCTGCGCTGTCCCTGCAGCTGGTGATGGCCTCGCTGTACCACATCTACGATGCCCTGGAGGAGGAGATCGAGCGCAGCAAGGACAGCCCAGCCTTCGCCCCCGTCTACTTCCCCGAGGAGCTCCACCGGCGCGCGGCACTGGAGCAGGACATGGCCTTCTGGTACGGGCCGCGCTGGCGCCTGGCCATCCCCTGCTCCCCCGCCACGAGCCGCTACGTGCAGCGGCTCCACGAGGTGGGGCGCGCAGAGCCCGAGCTCCTGGTGGCCCACGCCTACACCCGGTACCTAGGAGACCTGTCGGGCGGCCAGGTCCTCAAAAAGATTGCTCAGAAGGCCCTGGGGCTGCCCGGCTCTGGGGAGGGCCTCGCCTTCTTCAGCTTTCCCAGCATCCCCAGCGCCACCACGTTCAAGCAGCTGTACCGTGCCCGCATGAACTCCCTGGAGATGACGCCCGAGGTGCGGCACAGGGTGCTGGGCGAGGCCAAGACCGCCTTCCTGCTCAACATCCAGGTGAGGCCGGCCTGTTCCTCAGTCCCCTGCACAGTAGGGATAGTAGCAGCACCACCTCGGAGCCCAGTGGGTAGTGTGGACAGCTGTGCCACCCCAGGGAGGTGCAGGCCGGGGTCACTGCGGGGCCTGGCCAGGGAGGGTTTGCCGACACAGAGGAGTCTCAGGCCTCAAGGCGTCCTGGGCACAGCTGCCTTACCCTGGCCGCGCCCTTTCTCATGGGGATGGCGGAGGTCTTTTCCAGAACCCTCCACAGCTGCACCTAGCCCTGTGCCAGGCCCCCACGTCATGAGACACCTGTGCTCTTGTCTTCCAGCTGTTCGAGGAACTGCAGGGGCTGCTTACCCCCGAGCCCCAGGCCCAGCGTCCTCTCCAGACACCAGGGCTCCACCACCGGGCCGGCAGCCATGTGCACGGTGAGGGCTGGGAGCGTTGGTCTGCGGTTGCCCGTTCTGTCTACTGATGCTTCTAAGTGAGGGGAGGGCTGGGCATGGTGGCATGAGCTGTCATCCAGCACTCAGGAGGCTAAGGCAGGAGGAGCACCATGAGACTGAGGGTAGCCTGGGTTCTGTAGTGGGTTCAAGGCAACCAGGACTACACAGTGAGGCACGACAACACTGTTGTCTCAAAAACAACAAAAAACCAAGTGGGAAGTGGGGCAGCCTTCCATGAGTGTCTCTGGGCACCAAGCAGCACCCTGTGTCTGTGTCCCCCACCTGTGGCTCATGGGGCTCTGCAAGCGGGGACTGGGCCAGAGAGGCAGGGCCTGGCCATGAGCCCCCACTGCCCTGCCGACTGTTAGGTTTTCGGTGGCATGAAGAGACAGGAAAGATAAAAGAAGTCTTTACTAACTCTAAAGACATGGAGAGGACCAAGGGCAGATGCGGGGAGATCCTCTGGCCTGAGACCAAGAAAACTCAGGCTTTTAGGGACTTTTGCTAGGGGTGGATTTTTTTTTTTTTTTTTTTTTTTTTTTAGGGAAGGGTCTACAGGGTGTTCAGGGTCTCACTTAATTAGATCAGACTCCTAGTGTTCTGCCCGTTTACAGCCTCCCAAGAGCTGGGATTACAGGCACACACCACCACGCCCAGTCTCAATTGCCCAAAGGCCCGGGGATCGAACCCCTGGCCCCTGCACCTGCTTGCAGGCACTTTAATCCGCTGAGCTATATGGCTGGCCCTTGACGGCAAGTTTTAGTGACACCTAAGGAGCTGACTGGGGTCTCTCCTGTGTATGTGGGCAGGGTGAGAGGAAGCTATCTAGGACTGGGCTGGGGGAGGAGGAAGCGGTCACTGGGAAGACAAGCTACTGTTTGAAGGGCTTCAGCCGTGTTGGATGACCACCATGACACGCAGACTCTCACTGACCCTAACCTCCGTTTGCTCTTGCAGGCCCCAGCCCAGAGGAGGAGCCCCGAGGCAAGGCCCTGCTCCCTAGCACCTCCACTAAGCCGCTGCTGCCGTGGGTGCTGACCCTCCTCACCGTCCTGGTGGCCACGGTTGCCGTGAGCCTCTACGCCTTGTGAACATCAGGGTGCTGGCCCTGGGCATGGACTCAGCCCAGGGATGTTCTCCGGCCTGCGCCCCTCCCCGCAGAGGGTGTGTCCCGCAGCCCAGGCCTCTGACTCAGCAGCTGCCATGACTTGGGCTTCCCCGAAGGACCGCACTCTCGGGCATGGACATTTTTATATCAGTGTTGTGTCTTCAGTTTGTCTCATTTCTGTGAGAGCCACTCCTCAATCCCCATTCAGCCTGAACTGGGGCCTCTGTCGTGTTTGTTGTTTTATAACGGCTGGGATCTTGGGGTGGGGGTGGGGGACTCGCCACACGTGGCCTTGGCCACACTTGTGTGTGGAATAAAAGGCGTAGCGATGGTAGCCTGGAGTGTTTGCATGGCGCTGTCGTCCTCAGAGCTCAGCTTCTCTCTTCTCTGGATGCGCAGACGTGCGTACGTGCCTGCATGTGCCTGCGTGTGCGTGACGGGGCTGGCATGGGCTCTCTGGGCTCAGCACGTGGGGGTGCGCAGCGGCTAGGCAGACCACTGCAGGGACATAAGCCTGCCTTCCTGAGGCGGGGCCTCCCCTCAGGCCCACAGCAGGTTCTGGGGGATGAAGCTTCTGAACGGTGTCTTGGGGCCTGGGGGAGAGCCCTGAGTTCCAGGTCCTGCTACTTCACTTGGGACTACGAGCTGTCACACGCACACAGGACACCCTTCTCAGCCACCTTCCACACATAAGCAAACCAGTCAGCCCACTCCACAGGGAGCCACCTTATGGCGGGCTGATCCTGGTCCCCCCGAGGTCTTCCACTGCCCATTGTGGGGAGTGGCAGCAAAACACATCCTTCGCATGGTGGGAAGTGATGAGTTCTGGCCCTAGCATGAACTGCTAAAATCCTATGGTGGTCTTCTAAGACGCTGATGCCCCTAAAACAAAAGACCACTGCCCCCTGCTCCAACTCAGCCCAGGACATAGTTTACTCCCACCCTTCCCACCCCAGCAGGGAAGACCCCCCCAGTCAGCTCCCTCGGGTCTATCTAAACGTCCCCTCCAAACTCCACCCCTGGCAAAAGCCCATAAAGGCCTCCCTTCCTTCCAATGGAGAGAACTCCTCATCCCTTCCCACAGTCTCTCCCTGTCAGAAAAAGCCCCTTTCCCTTTATTTTATTTTATTTTTTTGTGGTACCAAGGACTGAACTCAGGACCTTGTGTTTGCCAGGAAGCACTTACTCTACTGAGCTATCTTCCCAGCCCTCTGCCTGTTTCTCTACTGCACCGAGAACCTCTCAGAAGAAGGCACTAGGCTGGAGTGGGACCCTGTGCCCTGCTCCCCAGTGCTGTGGTCTCATGATGGGGACAAGGCTGCAGGGGGACTGAGGGGGAACACCAGAGTACCTGGCCTGCGCAGCGGATCGTCTGCGTGGGGCGCCCCCGGGCCTGCACATGGAGTCCTGTCCTCTGCTGCCTTTGCTCAGGGTCAGCAGCCCTTGGGATCCTCCTGCTTCAGCTCTCCGGAGTGCTGGGATCACAGGTGTTCCCTACCAGGCCAGGCTAGGGCCGGAATTTTGGCCGTAGTTGTAGTCACTGCGGTAGGGAAGAATTCAAAGGCAAACGGGCATTGTTCAGTTAGCGTGGGACCAGGAGTCGAACTCAGAGCCTGCACAGAGCTACTCCTCCAACCTCTCCCCATATTTTGAGATAGGACTCACTAATTTGCTAAGATGGCCCTGCCTCAGCCTCCCAGAGTGCCGGGCCTGCAGTGTGGCCACTGAATTCTGCGGCTAAGCTTTTCTTGTTGTGGCAGGGTGGTGGATCCCTGCGCCTGGAGGGAGCTACACCGGGCTGGGCCACGGGCCGTGGGGCCGCGCGGGACTGCACAGTGTCGCCCACCGCTGGGGACGGGAGCCGCGTCCATGGCCGTCCACGCGGAAAGGAGGAGCCCGGTCACCCCCGGGGGCTGTGCCACGCCCACGCGCACCGGCTGCCTTCGCGCGTCCTCCACGCGGGCATGAACACAGCCGTGGTCTCCCTCCTCGCCGGCCTCCCCCGGCTTTCAGCACTGCCAAAAAATTAATTTGCTCTCCTGCGGATGGCACGCAGGACCTCGGCACTCTGTCCACAGCGCTCTTTTATTTTTCATCTTGACACTAAGTTACTGAGCGGCTCCGGTAGGCTCCTATTGGCAGTCCTCGTGCCTCAGCCTCCCAGAGTGGGGGGTAGGCTGCAGCCCCCTGTCCCGCGCCAGCTCTGGCGGCCGACCTTTTCTCTCGGGCACTGCGGATGGAGTGGCTGCTCAGCAGCCTGGAAGTGCCACACCACCCTGCGTTCCGCCATCTTTGCTCACGCTGCAGCCCAGCCGCTTCCTAAGTTTCGCGCCAAACCGCTGCACAAAATGGAACCCAGAAGGGGCGTGGCCTTACGTCACACACTCCCTAGCCAATCCGCCTCGGTGTTCGGCCCGGGAGGTGGGGCTCGCGGGGGCCCCGAGCGGCCGAATCGCGGGCTGCGGCCCGGGTGGACCAATGGGAGCGCGCGGTCCGGGGCCGGCCCCGCCCCTGTTTTTCCCGCGAAACTTGGGCTGCTGCGCGGCGCGGCTCTGAGGCGGAGGGTGAGCGGCTCGGCGCCGGGCTCGCACCGCGTCATGTCTGGCTTCGACGACCCCGGTGTCTTCTACAGCGACAGCTTCGGCGCTGAGCCGGGCGGCGACGACGGGCGGGCGCGCAGGGCGCAGCTTCAGCGGCGCTTCCGGGAGTTCCTGCGGCAGTTCCGGGCGGGCGCGGGCTGCTCCTTCACCTACCGGTGCGCGGGCCGGGGCGCGGGGCGCGGGCTCCTCTCCCCCACGGCGTCGGGGCTCCGGGTCCTGGGCCCGGGGCGGGACTTCCGCCCGCCTCGAGCCCGAGCGGCGGCACGGTTTCTGCGGCACGGGGCGCGGCGTGGGTGCGGGGCGCGCGCCGCCCGCGCTGCCCACCCGGGTCTGTGTCCCGGGCCTTCCGCCTGCCTCTGACCCGCGCGGCGTCCGAGGATCTCCGGATGTGGCCCGGGGTCTGGCGCTGCGAGGCAGTGTACAAAACCCAGACCGCCCTCAGAAAGCCTGGGAACTAGGGAAGGCCCGGCGGTGCGGCCTCAAGAGCGCGGGAGAATGGCTGGCCCTCAGGGTACCCGGAAGAGGAGAGCGGTGCCCTCTGGAGCGAGCCCTTAGCGGGTGCTTGCGCTCCCAGGGGGCGCTTCGGGGCGCCCAGATCGGGGTGGAGGGACCGGAACCCTC
>PVKN010004543.1:0-33235 GCA_004027915.1 Capromys pilorides
ATCCCTTAGAGAAAAGCTATTAAACTAACAGCTAAAAAATAAAAGAGGGCAAGCATGGTGACATATGCCTCTAATCCCAGTATGTGGGAGATTAAAGCAGTAGCATCGTAAGTATTAGGCCAGCCTAGACTATACAGCAGAGTGATCTCAAAATAAAGAAAAAAACTTTTGATCTGGGTCTCAATGGGGAGATTAATTTTTATAATTTACATATCTAGATTATCTCAAAAGCCTCATGTACTCATAGGTGTGGCTTCTGTGAGGTGGCTGGATTTAGGTGTGACAGGTGGACTAGCAAATTTGCATAGTTTAGCATGGCTCTAGGATGAGTAATGTGAAGCCCTGTGCTGAATGTGGGTGCCACCAACCAACAGGCTTGTAGCTCAAATTGAAAACAAGAAAGGAAAGCTCTGCTGGCTGTGTCCTACTTCTTGCCATGCACTGTTTCTCCCCTGCCATGCAACCTGCTGTCTATGGACTGAAACGTCTACAGAGAGCTAAAATAAACCCTTCATTCGTGGATATTAGGTATTTTTATTTAAAAAAATCTTTTATTTATTTCATACAAAATCTCACTACACATCTCGAACTCAGTGACCCTCCTGTCTCAGCCTCCACAGTGCTGGGTTTATAGGCATGTGTCACCATGCCCAGTTTCAATGGCCAGCACAGCATGTAGTACCAGAGATCAAACCCAGGTCATTGCCTTTGCCAGGCAGGTGCTTAGACTGCTGAGCTCTCTCTTCAGCCCAGTACTAGGTATTTTGTCCCAGCAATATAACTAAGACAAGTACTAGAAGGAGAGGGCAATTCAGACTGAGCAAACCGTATAAAACAAGGCAAACAGCTTGGGAATACAGAATAACTCAGCACTGGAAACAAGTCTACAACTTCACCCATTCAACATTTACTAAAGTTTAGTATACTAGACACCTGACACCACGAAGAACAACACCACAAAGACTCAACTTCATTAGAAGAACAGTGGAGACAGAAAACCAAGACAATAGGTGACATGAAAGAAATGCGATGGAGAAAATATAAAGCCAACAGGGACAGGGAAGATGAGGCTTTTTTTTTTTAAATCCAGGGTGGTACAAAAAGGTCTGACACTTGACAGAGACTTGAAGAAAAAAATGAAGGAATGAGTCAGGGTTATCTGAAGACCAGTTTGACCAGAGGAGTAACTCAAGGAGAATGTATGCAAAGAGGCCAGAGAGGAGCTAGGCCTTATCAAATAGCACAGTGACTGGTGACATAAGTTTTTGGATGCTTGATATTGGGCAAGCGCTCCTTCACTACACTAGTCTCTTTCACCTAACCAGTTGTTTTTTTTTTTTGTGGTACCAAGGATCAAACTTGGGACTTTATGCTCACCAGGCAGGCACTGTGACCTAAGCATTCTTTGGCTAGTACCTATCACTCCAAAAGATTTCACTTCAGCAACTGGCACATGGTA
Source organism: Capromys pilorides (assembly GCA_004027915.1). NCBI lineage: Eukaryota > Metazoa > Chordata > Mammalia > Rodentia > Capromyidae > Capromys > Capromys pilorides. The sequence continues at coordinate 1,460 of PVKN010004543.1, forward strand.
AACATTAGAACACTAACTTCTATGACCTTACTTCTAAACCAAAGGTTGATTTCTACATGTACACAGCCAATCATGTAACAGGTATTGTTCTAGATCAGTGGGAGTGAAGCTATGGCACGCGTGCTATGATTTGTATCACTGAAAGCTCTAAAACGTTTACCATCATTGTTCTAGATGCTTAGGAAAAATCTGTGGGCAGAGTAAACATGCCACCCCACAGTCAAGCCTTTAATAGGAGTCTTATTCCGCAAAGGACCAGACTAAATATTTTATGCTTAGGTCTAAAGCACCTGCTTAGTTAGGCAAGCTTAGGCAGCCGCAGGGACATGGTTCAATCCCAGGCACCACATGCTATGCCAGCCCCACCCTCAGGGCAGGCTGAGCCAGCCATAACAAATAAATAGTTTAAAAAAATTAAATTATAGAAAGTAAACAAGTGTGCTGGTCCAGCACTGAAGAGGCTAAAGCAGATTGAAGTCAGTCTGGGATACATACTAAATTCAAGGCCAGCCTGAAATACACAGTGAGACCCTGTATCAACAACAAGCAAACAGGCTGCGAGTGCCGCGGCATGCCTATAAATCACAGCACCCGGAAGGCTGAGGCAGACAAATCCTTGTGAGACCAGCCTGGGCTACAAAGTGAGCTCAAGGCCAGCCTGAACTGTATGGTGGGACCTTATCTCAGCAAACAAAAAAAAAATCAAACAACAGAAAACAAATCACAACCCCCCAAAAATAAAGCATGAGCAAATATTCTCATATCTAATCACAAACTTTTAAAGAATTAAAAGAACTTTTATTATCTTTTTCTTTTTGAGACAGGGTCTTTTTTGCCCCTGCCTCAGCTTCCTAAGTGCTGGGATTACAAGTGTGTTTCACCATGCTCACCTAACAGAACCTTTAGAAATCAACTAAAAATAATCACTTCAACTGCCTGTCTTTTCTATCTTAATTGCCTGTATCTATTAGCCATATATGCTGCCCAATCCTTTTGTCTTCAGTTGACTAAAAACCATCCTTCAGGTCCAAGGCCACTCTTCCCTTAAACACTAAGTCTGATCCTCTTTTATTCAAAGGCTTGCTTTGTAGTAATTCCCATCCTTGCAATTTCCAACTAACATCCATCTATTCTGCCTTCTTTCCTGTTGCTGAAGACTGAAGCCACAGCTTCAGGTATGCCCTCTAAAGTACAACTCCCAGCTATAATTTATTTTTTTTTAGAAGTGTATGTATGTATGTATGCATGTATGTATGTATGTATGTATGTATGTATTTAATGTGGCCCGCTCAGTCCTCTCTGGGGGCTGGGCTGGCACAGCACATAGTGCTGTGGATCAAGAAGTCCCTGCCCGCGTGCATAAGCTTGCCTAAGGAGGCAAGCTTTAGACTGAACTATCTCCCCAGACCTAGAATCTACTTCTTCATCCACTGCAATATACTCAAGATGAACTTACCAAGTTCCAGCTTCCCCAGCTTCCCTAGCTTGGTCACATGGTTAATTTTTTTTTTTTAATCCTTATTTTGGTCATAGCAGTGTTTTGTGTAGTATCCCACATGCTACACTCTTGGCTTTTCTACTACAGCTCTCTTCTGACCAGTGTACTCCCAGTCCTCCTTTGTTCTCCATTAACATTTTCTACAGGATGTCCTCCAGCCCACAGTGAGATAGATTCCCAGATTATTTCCTATTCTGGCTTTTCCTGAGTCCCAGTGGTCTACATCCAAGTTGCCTTCTACACGTATTCTCAGCTATAATTAGTTATCAAACTTAGTAAGTCCCATATAAAACTCTTTTTTTTTGGGGGGGGGGGGACCAGGGATTGAACTCAGACCCTTGAACTTGCCAGGCAAGTGCTTATTCTACTGAACCATTTCCCCAGCCCCATACAAAACTCTTGATAGATCTGAGATCTATTAAGATCTATCAGATCTATCAAGATAAATTAAGATCAAGATCTGATAGATCTGGGGCCGGCGAGATGGTTCAGTGGTCTAAAGCGCCTGCTTAGGAGGGCTCAGGCAACTGCAGGGACTGCGGTTTGATCCCCGGCACCACATGCTGCGCCAGCGCCACCACCAGGGCAGGCTGAGCCAGCCACAAAATGAATAAATAAAGAAACAAACAAACACAACAAGCAAACAAATAAATAAATAAATAAAATTAAAAAAAAAAAAAAATCTGATAGATCTGCCAATATTCCCTATTTCAGTGAATTGACTATTAACAAGATGTGCAAGCAAAATAGTTGATTACTCAAACATTCTTTCGTTCTGGGATGAAAGCTGGACCATTTGGTTCCAGCTTAAAATTTATTCCAAATCGCAGCATTTTTTTTTTAAGTTTGCTATAGAGTCTCCCTATGTAGCTATGACTTCCTAGTGATCCTCGTCTCAGCTTCGTGCTGGGATTACAAGCGTTTGTGACACCACACAGGTTTCGGTACTTAAAGACCACTGAGCCATCTCCCAGAAGCCCCCAAAATCACAGCATTTCTTACTTCCAACCCTATAACTGCAGTTCAAGCTATCACATCAAGTAGACCACTACAAATACCTGGTTAAAGAGTTTTTTTGCCAGCCATATAGCTAATTGGACTAAAGTGCCTGCTTAGGCAGAATGCTGGCCTTGCCCCCCGAGAAACACTAAAAATCATTGAGACTGGGTCTGGTGGCATGCATACTGGTAATCAGTGCTTGGGAGGCTGAAAGCGAGGATCACTACGAATCTGATCTATGTTGTGAGACCCTGTACACCCTGTACTAAATACATAAAAAAGAGTTTCTATACTTTCCTCCTAGCTGTTTGTCCTCATCCACCAATCTAGGAGGATAAAGAGATGTCATGTCTCTGCACAAAGCCCTTTAATGGCTTCCTATTACAGACAGAAAACTTGTTAGCCACCCTGGTCTCATCTCCCACCGCTCTCTACATATTGTGTCCCAAATGCACTTAGCGTTTCTTGAATAAGTCAAATTTATCTCAAGACCTTTAAAGCTACTATTGTATGAAAAGTTCTTACCACATTTATACATATATAGCTTTCCTCAAGTTTAAGTAGAATAGACTGAGAAAAGTGCTCACAGAATAAATGCTTAATAAATATTTCTCCAACACTTATCATCTTCTTGGGCCAGGGAGATAGCTCAGTGGAGTAAGAACTTGTTTGGCAAGTGCAAGTTCCTGAGTTCGATCCCTTGTACCACCAAAAAACAACAAAAAAACACTTATCATTTTCTTAAATCACTGAAGCTTTAAATTTCAGGTCTGGGGGTGTAGCTCAGTTGTATAGTACCTGTATAGCATGCTCAAGATCCTGAGTTTGGTCCTCAGCGAAATATGAAACAAAAGAATTTTAGGCACCACTGATTGACTTTGTCTGATTTGTGTGTGTGTGTGTGTGTGTGTGTGTGTGTGTGTGTGTGTTACTGAGTCAGGCAGGATCTTGCCACGAAGTTCAGGCTGGCCTTGACTTCACTAGCCCAGGCTAGTTTCAAATTTGCAACACTCCTCATGCTTCAGCTCCAAGTGTGTTAGGATTACAAGGAGTGTTTGGATTACAGGTGTGCCACCACGTCCTGCGATTAATCTTAATAATGCAAGGACAAAGCACTTACCAAAAAAGCAATACATGCTAATATCTATTCAAAAAGTTTCCTATTTTTCAACAATGAAAAAATGTGCCCCCAAAGCATGAACTATTTCTTAGAAATCTATATACACAGCTTAATTTCTGAGACTATATCATGTAAGTATATTGTAGAATTACTATCAAGTAACAAAACTGGGTCTCTCCAGTTGAAATATGGAGATGGTCATGAGCAAAAACTCACAATAGAAACGGGTCATTTAAACTTTACTGGAGATATAGTTAAGGGGTTGAACACAGCCTAGCATGTTTGAAGCTCCGTAGTAGATTCCACAGAGTAATAGAACGAATTAGAATTTGTTCTGACTCCAAAGCAGTGATTAGAGCTGCTTTCTTACAACTGAGTGAACTGTATTGTCCAACATCAATTTAATGTAAACAAGATCAGATACTTATCGTTTTAGGCCATTGAACAGAAAAGGAATTAACTATTTTACAATCAAAAAGCAAATCTGGTGCGTTGTTGTGTCTAATCCCAGCACTCGTCGCCTGAGGCAGAAAGAATAAAAAGGAGTTTCTATCCTGCCGGATGCGGTGGTCTGTAATCTCTGCACTCTGGAGACCGAGGCAGGAGGACCGCCACTAGCTAAAGGCAAGCCTAGGCAACATAGCGAGTTCAAGGCCAGACTGACCTAGAGTCTCAAAAACCCAAAATGCTCTTATCCAACCTGGGTTACAAAGTGAGTTAGAAGTCAGCCTGAAAACGAGATTTTTTTTTAGACTAAAAACAATAGGAATGTTCGGAAGGAATGAGAGAGTTCACCGTAATATATATGGTGCTACAGAGATTTCAGTTCCTTAAGAGAAACTCAGTGGGCACTCACTGTACTCCAAAGCCCATGCTTCCTCCCGGATGCTACCGGAGGCAGACGCACGAAAGCCCCAAAGCGCAAGTCAGACAGAGATAAGTCAACTAGCCGGGTAGAAGACAAACTTGTTAAGTAAGGAGTCCTGTAACCCGCAGGTCCGAAGGCCCTCCCTGAGACTAGAAATCCACCTCTTAAGAAAACGATGAAATGCATGCAGGAGAAAAGCAAAAATGAAAAGCGGCAAGGCTGCCATGCTCCTAACTCCACCCTCCCCGAGTTCCGTGCTGAAACGGCGTTCTAGCTCGAGCCTCCCCGCCTTCCAAGTGCACCGAGGGGCGCCGGTAAAGGACCGGTCCCGCCGCCCTGCCCTCCCCTCCCCTCCCCCAAACCAGGACCCAAGGAGGCCAGGGAGATTCAGAGCTTCCGTTCCTTCCCGCCCAGATGGGAAGGGGTGAGGAGACTGCAAACTCCTCGGGTCCCGGGCTCCCTCTCTCTCCACACGCACCTCGAACTCAGTCCCGCCCCGGCCCCAGACTCACTCGTCCGCACCACAGCGACCGCAGCCAAGTCTTCCCCGACCGCCGCAGCCCCTACTCCAGGGCCGCCCCCCTACCCCCAGCCGCCTACCCCGTGAGTTCCGGGGCAGTCCAAGGAATTGCTTCCGCTGGGTCACAGCCGCTTTCTGCGCCGCGCGGAAGATCCACACCAGGTGAGGCGGGAACACACGGCCCTGGTCGCTAACTTCCGCTCGCAGGACACGCTTAGCGCCGCCTGCCTTGCCTTTTTGAGAAGAACACCGCTCCGCCTTAAAGACATCACTGGCAAATTTCAACCAATCAGAGTCTACGGATTCTGGATTCCCAGCATGCAGCTCTGAGTCGATCCAATTTCGGCGGAAAGGCGGTGTTCTATGCTGGGATCCTGGGCCTTGTAGTTTTTCTGGTGGGTTCACTTGGTGTTTGGCCAAAGACGACGCTGAATGCTGGGATTTGTAGTAGGTGTTGAGGTTTTGGTGGTTTTATAAGTTTCTCCCTGTCTCTTGTTTAGGGGTACGCCTGGAGGTGGGGAGACTGCGGAGGAAAGATCAAGACGTGGCAGTCCTACAAAGGACGTTCCTTTAGTGAAGTCGCTTTTGCCCTTCTTGAAAGGTTGCAGTGCGCGTTGACAGGAACCTCAAGGGCTCGCGCAATCAACTAGCTTTTCCTCTTTTCCGAGGTAACCTTCGATGTTTACTGAAAGCTAGCCACGCCCCCACCCTCAGCGGGAGAGCCATCCCCAGGTCCCCAGTTTGCCAGACTCGGCTAGATTATGAGTTTACAGAAAGTGTAGGTACCTGGACGCATTCTGGGACCATCTTTCTCAGCCCTAGCTCCGCTTGGCCCCACCCCATTTCCACACCCCTTCTTCCCTTTTTACTTGTTTTTTTTTGTGGTTACCCCCAGGCACCATTCTAGAAAGGCTGAAACAGTTAAATTAAGGTGATCCTCTTTTGCTTTCGTAGAGCGGCATAAAGAAAATTAGGCTACTCAGCCAGGCACTGTTGTGTAATAATGTCCACGTAAGGGAAATGTAGCCGGCCGTGGTGGCGCACGTCTGTAATCCCAGCACTTGGGAGGCTGAGGCAGGAGGATTGGTGTGAGTTCGAGACCAGCCCGGGCTCCAAAAAGTGAGTTCAGGGCCAGCCTGAACTACATAGCGAGACTCTGTCTCAAAAAGACCAAAAAAAAAAAAAAAAAAAAAAAAAAAAAAAAAAAAAAAAAAAAAAAAAAAAAAAAAAAAAAGAAGAAGAAAAAGAAAATGTAATTAGTTGACTATAGTGATTTTTGACTGAAAGACTTTGAGTGAAATTGGCATTTTATTATTTATTTATTTTTTCATTTTATATATTTGGTACAGGGCCTCACTACACAGGTTGGACTCATAATGATCCTGCTGGTTCAGCCTCCCCAGCGCTGGGATTACAAATTTGCGCCACCACACCCAGATCTGTTCATGGGCTTAGTGTGACTGGGGATTGAACCTTGATCCCTGCACTTACTGAAGCAGGTGCTTAGTCTCCTGAGCTATCTCACCAGCCGTCGGCCGATTTTAAAAACTGCTGTATTGCTTTTTTAGAATGGCAAGAATGGAACATGCTGCCACAGGTCAATTTTTCAAAATTAATAAAAGTTACTTTTTTTTTTTTTTTTAACTACCTTGATAGCTCAAAATAAGAGTTTGGGGCTGGGGCTAGAGCTCTGTGGTCTAAGCACATGCCTGACAAGTGCAAGGATTGGGGATCAATCGCGGTACAGCATGCCACGCAGGCCCTAGAACCCAGGCACCTCTTGAGGGCCACCAAAACCGGGCGTGGTGGCACACGCCTGTAATCCCAGCACTGGGCAGGCTGAGACAGGAGGATCACTACGAGTCCAAGCTGTGTAGTGAAACCCTACACCCAATAAATAAATAAATAAATAAATAAAATTAAAATAATAAAAGAAATTGGAGTTTGATGGGGAAGTGAGGCATTTGAAGAGCAGAAGATAAAACAGGGAAAAATCTAGACAAACTTCCTAGCTTTGCTGGCTTTGTATTACTTGCTTTTATTACCAATACCTTTTTATGTGTATTAAATGAACAAATGCCTTTTCTCTACCATGCCAATGGTCGAACTATCATTTATTTTGTTCATATCGTCTTACATTCCACATGTGTGGATAGCTTACAATCATTTCCCCAAAACAATTCTTAGGGCCTACAAAATGATGTCCACAAGAATAGGATCTATCTGTTCTCCCAGGGCTCTCCCTTAGGTCCTACCAATGTCACCAAGAGGAACGAACCCGGCTACATGTGGTGACAAACGATCCCTGATGCCTGTAACCCTAGCTACTCTTAAGACTGAAGTAGGAAGATCACATATTCTAGGCCAGCGTGGACAACTTAGCAACTGTCTCAAAAATTTTTCTAAGTGGTTGGGATACAATTTAATTGGTGAGTAATCACTTGCCCAGCCGGTGCATGGCCCTGGGTTTCAGCTCCAACAAGAGAGAGGGCCAAGTAGACAAAGAGAGCTAAATCCTAACAAAGGGAGCTGGGGCACAGGCTGGGCATTGCGGACTCCAACCAGCGGGCACTTTGCGGCGAGCCCACAGCTCTTTCAGCTGGGAACCTGAGTGCCCCGGACGGTTGCAAGCCGGTCGCAAACTGTGCACGCACAGGCGCCCGGGGTGCGGCGCGGCGAGGTCCTCGGGGGCGGGGCGTGAGCGCGGCTGGGTCCTCGGGTCGCACGCGGCCGGGTCTCGGCGCCCTTGGCTGTCGCCGCCGAGCCCTCCTGCGCCACGTCTCAGACGCGGGATGCTTCTTCCGGCATTCGGTGCGCTGTGGACAGCCGGACTGCGGCCGGGCGGGAAGAAGACGGTCTCGTGGGCGACCTTCGCTCTCCGCGGCACCCGGGTGGTCGCCGCGCGGGCAGCCTCTTGCTGCCGGCCGGCAGGAGTCTGCGGCCCGGGGCTGCAGGGAGCTGCGCGCCTCCTCCCACGGCCCCGGCGGGCGCAGGTCAGCGACCCGGGGGTCGGGCCGGGCGCGGGCAGTGGGCGGCGCGCCGGGCCGGGCACCCTCAGCCTCCTAGTCCGGCTCGTGCTAGCCGGAGGGTGGAGGCAGGCTTGCGGAAGATGCTTGATCGGAGCTCCGTGGGAAGGGGAAAGCGCTTATTTTGTGGGTGCACCCAGGCACTGTCGGGGTGATTTCAGATCCAGCGGGTTTGTCTGGACTACTTGGGTTGGTCCCTTTTCTGCCCCAGAGCAGAAACTCGGAAGAGGTAATTTGCAAAGAAATTGGTTGCGGCACCTAGAGATAGAACCGGAAGAATCTGGATTTTGTCCTTTTAAAAAAACCTTTTTTTGGTCCTTCTGGTAAGATGTCGATGTTTCCTTTTAAATTAAATAAAATTTCTTTTAATTCTACAATATAAAATGTCAGGATTGACAAGTATGATTAAAACATACCAGAAAGGCCTAAAATGAAAATTAGAATTTATCTAAATTTCAACATGCAGGAATTAGGCATGCCTTATAAAACTTAAGTGTGGGCTTTGAAATTCACTTTAAGTGTTGGTGGAATTCTTGTTTCCTTGACAGTTCATACAGGATTTCATATATAATTTCCTTGTTAAAAATGGGATACAAAATTTACATACAAAGTCTTTTTTAAAATTTCTTTATTTTTTGTCTTTTTGAGACAGGGTCTCGTTTTGCAGTTCAGGCTAGTCTTGAGCTCACTTTTGTAGAGCAGGCTGGTCTCGAACTCACATCTATCCTCCTGCCTCAACCTCCCAAATGCAGTGATTACAGGCGTGCACCACCACGCCTGGCTACATACAAAGTCTTTAGAGACTCAGGTTCTCAAATACTTGTTAGAAGTAAAGCCCAGACTGTAAATGTAATTGAAATGTGCCGTGCTTTACCTAAATTATTTTATTTCATTTTGTTTTGCGGGACCGTTGTTCAAACTCTTGACCTTGCACTTGCCAGGCAGGCACTTGTGCCACGGAGCTATCTCCCCAGCCCCTCACCTAAATTATTAAAATAATTTTGTTGCAAAGCCACTGCATTTATTTATTGGTGTTTTAGTGCAGGATCTACAGAGTCTCAGTACCTAGGGACTCCTGGTGATGCTGCTATTTTCACCCTTCTAAAGTCTGGGATTACCACACCCAGACTCAGTCACCTTCTCAGTGCACCCTGCATAGAGGTCTGCCTAAGCAAGTGCTTGGTCTGCTAGCCTATAATCTCAGCACTTGGGAGGCTGAGGCAGGAAGATCGATGTGAGTTCGAGACCAGCCTACGCTACAAAAGTGAGCTCAAGGCCAGCCTGAACTGCACAGTGAGACCCTGTCTCAAAAAGACAAAAATAAATAAATAAAAAAAATAGACTTGATGATGCCATTGATCTTTTTATTTATTTTTATTGCATCTGCGTCGTGCGCCCGGCATGTGGGACCAGGGATTGAACTCAAGTCCTTTTACTTGCCAGGTCGGTGTTTATTCCTCTGAAAAACTTATCTCTCCAGGTCCCAATGTGTTTAAATTGAAGGAGAATGATCTTATTAAATTATTCCACTGAACTGTTTTTTACTTGTTCAGTGTCTCATTAGATCTGAAAACCTGAGACCTGGGTTGTAAAACTCTGACTCAGTAGTTTCTTATTTTTATTATTTATTTAATTTTGAGACAAGGTTTCCCCAAGATGCTAAGTTCTCCAGGCTAAACTCAAACTTGTCATCTTTCTCAGTCTTCCACATCTGTCATAAATGGAAGTGCAATTGTTTCTGATGCAACCGGTTGCCGACAGAAGAGTTTCCTATGCAAGGTTTCCACTCATAAATTTAATGCCTTATAATGAGGGGGTTCTCTGGGTCCAACTCTGGGCCCTACACACACTAGGTCAGTGCTGTCTACCAGTGGACTATATTCCTAGAGATTTTTACTTAAGACTGGAACTAATTTAAAAGCCATTCTGTTAGCCAGTTTGCTTTCTTCAGCTCTGTAGATTATTTAGGGAAATTCTTTGTCACTTTGTATAATAGCTTGTCCTTTACTCTTCATTACATCTTAAAACTAACCTTAAAAAAAGAAAAGATATTTTAAATGCAATTTACTATGTATTCATTACGGTCTCTTGTTTCAACAGATACTTACTTGGTGGAAAGGATGCATTCGATGTTCACATACACAGCTTGACAAGTCAGAAGATGGAAGACTGATTTATACTGGAAATTTGGCCCGTGCAGTATTTGGTGGGTAATCTGAAGTGAGAGGATCTCTTATTTTTTTGTTAATTGTAAAAGCTATATTAGCGTGTGTTGCCTATTATTTAGCAATCTCTTCAAATACAAGACAAAGAAAATTAGATTATACTTTTACTTCAAAAATCTTTTATCCTCCCCCAAAAAAGGAAATGGTACAAAAACTCTTCAAAATCTTTTATGTTTCAAAAATATATAAATTATACTTTTGCTCAAATCATTGTATTTAGTTAGTTATTTTGAGACAGTGTTGTGCTATGTAGTTAGGCCTACCTTGAATTCACTATACAGGGCCAGGGAGATAGCTTGGCGGTCTAAATACCTGCCTGTGCCTGCCTGGCAAGCCCAAGGACCCAGGTTCAATCGATTACTGACCCCCCCTCAAAGCCAGCCACAGAAACTGGGCATGGTGGGTGGTGGTACATGCCCTAGTCCCAGCACTGGAGAGGCTGAGACAGGAGGATCAACTAGGAGTCTAAGCTGCATAGCAAGACCCTATACCAAATAAGTAAATAAAAGAAAAAAAACCTTACTATGTAGCTCAGGGAAGCCTCTAACTTCAGGAGGTCCTCCTACCTCAGTCTCCTAAATGCTGGGATTGCAAAACTATCAGCTTTGCTCGGTCATTTTTGAATTTATTTAGTGGCTTTCCGAGGTGGTAGAGAGTTACTGAGGAGAAGAAGGCAGTATACTGAATGGTAACAAGTTTAAAGCGCTTGGGCTGGCCAAATAGCTCAGCAGATTAAAGCGCATGCAAACAGGTTCAGGGGCTGGGGTTGCCATCCCTGGGCCTGCGTCAGGCCCTGCCCCTGGGCACGATGAGACTGGTGTTGGGTGCCTGTAATTCCAGCTCTTGGGGAGGCTGTAAACAGGTGGATCACTACGAGTCTGATCTAGTAGTGATAGTAGTGAGACCCTGAACACTCTGTAGATCCTTCCCTAAAAAATACAAGAAAAAATGAGGCACTTTTCTTAGAGCATAACGTAATAAATATTAAGTAGAGAAAATCAAAAGGGCATAGTGAAATTATGTGATTTTGGTTCAAGTTCCAGAGGTTGTATTTCGTTGTACTCTGACTTTTTGAGACAGGATCTCGCTATGCAGTTCAGGCTGGCCTACAGCTCACTTTTGTAGCCCAGGCTGGTCTCGAACTTGCACCAATCCTCCGCCTCAGCCTCCCTCAAGTGCTAGGATTACAGGCGTATGCCACCACGCCCAGCTTGTATTTCATTTTAATAACATAAAAAAAAAAGTATAACCAGACTTTGGTTAAGGATTGCTTTACAACCAAGTATGGCTGCAAGATTTTAGTGTCTGCACTTTTACTTGATCATGATTATGTAAAATATCTAAAATTTACTCTGTACACTTCCAAGTATATGATATTAATGCTTGCTTTTTTAGTTGTTTATCACTACCATTGAATGCAGATCTGGAGTTAGGGAATAGGTTCGAGGTGGTTAGAAATTTCTTAGAAGCCTAAGTGTGAATAGGCCATTGAGCGTGGTGTCCTATCTCAGGCCTAGGATATCTGGATTGTCATTGAAATGTATTTAACAGTACCCCCTACTCTCATCATTTTTCTCATTCCTGGCACCATTTCTCAAATACAGTAAGAAATGGTGGGATAAAATGTTTGTAGGAGAGCATAACTATCAAAGTCCTAGAATTGTAATTTTAAAGGCATTTCATATTTTAGTTATTTTAATATTATGTTTAATAGAAAGTCACTTTGAGGTTAGGTTTTTTTGTTTGTTTTGGTTTTGACCTAGAAATTGAGGGAGAGACATTAAGACAGTGTTACTTGGTTTTGGAAATTCTTTAAACTACCTTGAAGGGCCTTTTAGTTCTTGTTAATTTAGCAACAGATATCAGAGTATGTAACAGTATTTGCTATGCATTGTCTTGGGGCTTTTTGTTAGGGATGTTACTAAAAAAATAATGCAGAATCTTAAGTCTGATACAGAAGAATAGATTAGCAGAAGAGATTTGAATTTAGAAAATAGATAATCTTATATTCACATGAGGAAGAGAAAGAGGCAGGGCCTCATCAAGATGGCATTACAAACCAGGTGTGGTGGCGAACACCTGTGATCCAACACTTGGGAGGCTGAGGCAGGAGGATCAATGTGAGTTCAAGACCATCGTGGGCTACAGAAGTGAGCTCAAGGCCAGCCTGAACAGCATAGCGAGACCCTGTCTCAAAAAGACCAAAAAAAAAAAAAAAAAAAAAAGATGCATTACAGGCTGGCCAGATAGCTCAGTGGCCTAAAGCGCCTGCTTAGGCAAGCGCTAGGGGACTGGGTTTGATCCCCGTGCAGTGCCAGCCCTACCCCCAGGACTGGCTGAGACAGTGCATGAGACTGGGCATGATGACGCACCTGTAATCCCAGGGTGTGGGAGGATGAAAACAAGGAATACTACGAGTCTGATCTGTGCAGTGATACCCTGTAGACCCTGTACTAAATATACTTTAAAAAAAAAAAATGGCATTACAAGATAGGTGTGGTAGTGCTTGCCTGTAATTCCAGCACTGGGAGGTTGAGGCAGGAGGATCACCACAAATTCAAGGTCAGCCTGGACTACATAGTGACACCTTGTCTCAAAAGATAGTTAAGTCTTTTAAAATGAGTTGTTTGAGCTGGCCTGGTGGTGCATGCCTATAATCTTAGCACACAGGAGAGTGAGGGAGGAGGATCCTTGGGAGTTCAAGGTTAGCCTGAGCTACAGTGTGAGACCCTGTCTCAAAAAGGCAAAAGAGTTGTTTGAATGTGAATAGAGTAAAAGAAAAGCATTTCAGACTCAGTATGGATAAAAGCAAGAAGGTGGGAATATATTTGGAAAATAGCACATTACTCCAGGCAAAATAAAATATATATATATATATATATATATATATATATATATATATATGTATTGTATTTCTTGGGCTTCTATAATAACTGCAAACTTGTTGACTTACAATGATAGGAATTTTTCACCCTTTTGGAGATAAGAAATAGGAAATCAAGGTGTTGGTAGGGCCATGGGTCTTAAGAGCTCTAGGGAAGAATTCTTCCTAAACTTACCCAGCTTCTGGAAAAGACCTCTCGAAATCTTTAGCATTCTTTAGGTAGTAGCTGTATAACTCAGATCTCTGCCTTGATCTGCATGTGGCCAACTTCTCTATGGCTTTTGATGATCTTTTTATAACCTTATAGCTGCTTTCATAGGATCTAGGACTCACCCCAATCCAGCATGATCTCATCTGTCCTTTTTGGAGGGGAGAGGGCCCTGCTGAACCCACCCTGAGGACAGGGCTGATGAGGCATGTAGTGTTGGGGATTGAACTGGGGTTCCTGTGCTTGCCTAAGTTTGCTTAAGCAAGCACTTTAGACCACTGGGCTATCTTACTGGCCCTTTATTTCAGTCTTTAAAATTGCAGAGATCTAATTTTTTTTGTTTTGAGACAGGCTCTTACTATATGATTCAGGCTTGCCTTAAACTCACTATAAGCTGGGCGTGGTGGCACACGCCTGTAATCCCAGCACTTGGGAGGCTGAGGCAAGAGGATCATACAAGTTTGAGACCAGCCTGGGCTACAAAAGTGAGCTCAAGGCCAGCTTGAACTACATAGTGAGACCCTGTCTTAAAAAGACAATAAAATAAAATAAAATAAAAAATAAACTCACTATAACCCAGACTGGCCTCAAACTCAAGGCCATCTTCTGGAACTGCCTCATCTTTGACTGCTGGGATTACAGTTGTATACCACTGTGCCTGACATAGCTGATTTTCAAATAAGGTCACATTCTAAAGTTTTAGGTGGACATGCATTTTGGGGGACAATACTTGATCCACTGTAATGTCACAAATGTAATAGAGATAAAAGCTATCTTGAAAAGGCTGAGGAGACTTTTATAGCCCATGTGTTTATGTCATAGGAACTATCTGCGGGAAGAGGAAGGAAATATTTTTAAATTATTGATACTGGATAATTAAGTTCTTAGCCAACAATAGTGTATAACAGTGTTGCAGTCTACTATGTTACAGTTTCAGCAATGGAGAGTTTCAGACTGAGTTTTTGCTCATTTGTGGGAGAAACAGTACAGTATCTTGCTGTAGTTTTGATTGTATGTATCTTATGAATGAAGGTTAGTGCCTTTTTATTTAAGGGCTCTATATACTTTTACCCTTAAAAAATATAAGGATTTTTAATGTTTCTATAGTCTGCAAACTTTTTCTGTATAGGGAATATTAACCCCTTTGATGTAAATTGAAAATGTTTTCCCACCTATTTGTCTTTGATTATGGTGTTTATGTCAGCATGTGATTTGATTTTTTTTTTATGTAGTCATACTATCAGCTTTCCCTGATTGCTTCTGTATTTGGAGTCATGCTTAAAAAAGATTGCTTATCCCATATTATATGGAACTTTATAGATGTTTCTTAAGGGTTTTTTTTGGGGGGGGGTTGGGGGCTGGCGTAGGCTGCCTTAAGCGTGGGTCTGGGAATTGAACCGCTGTCCCCTGTGCCTGACTGGGATTGCTGGCACAAACACTTAAACCACCTACCTAACCTGAAACCCCCCCAATAGATGTTTCTTTTTAAACTGTAATTTTTTTTAATTTTTATTTTTACATTGAAATCTCTGGATTTTTCCTGGTAAATGACATGAGGGATGAATTGAATTTTGCGTTTTTCTGTATGGTATTTAGTTGTCCTAACATCACTATTTTAAAAAGACCATTTTGATGAGCATAGTGGCTTACACCTATAATCCCAGCACTTGGGAGGCTGAGGTAGGAGGATCGGTGTGAGTTCAAGACCAGCCTGGGCTACAAAAGTGAACTCAAGGCCAGCCTGAACTGCATAACAAGACCCTGTCTCAAAAAAGACCAAAAAAAAAAAAAAGTGGCTGTGGATAGCAGCAGGGAAGCAAGAAAGAGAGAGGAGCCAGGAAGGGAAATAGGCTTCCATGCCACCACCACACTGACCTTCCTCTGCTGACCAGATCCCACCTAACAGCAAGCCATCTGGACATCAGAAAATCCAGTCCCCTTCAAAAACCCCATCTATGGATCATAAAACCTAACACTGGCCAGGTGTGATGGTGCATGCTTGTAATCCCAGCACTTTGAGGCAGGAGGATCACTATGAGTTCAAGGCCAGGCAGGGATGCATAAGCAAGTCTAAGGCCCTAGCCTGCACTACATAGAGAGACCCTGTCTCAAAACAAAACAACCACGGATGCTAATTTTTGGCGATTTGCTGTTGTTTCATTGTTGTTATTGCTATTACTTGTTCATTTTTTGTTTATATGTGTGGTGCTAGGATTGTACCCAACCCTCACCACTGAATTGTATATATCCCCAGCCCTTTTTTGTTTTATTTATTTATTTAATATTTTTAGGGAAGGGTCTACAGGGTATTCAGGGTCTCAAGGACTTGTAGTGATCTGCCTGTTTATAGCCTCCCAAGAGCTGGGATTACAGGTGTGCACCACCATACCCAGTCTCAGTTGACTTGTCTCAGTGCTTAAGGGCAGGGACAGTTTATTTTTTATCTTGAGTGGTCACATTGTCCAGGCTAGACTTACACTTGCAGTCCTTATGCCTCAGCCTGAGCAGCTGGGATCATTGTTGAATCAGGTGTCAGCTGATGTGCTGTTTTAGTTCTAAGTATCATTTAACCTAGTAGAATAGTACAATCCCATATTAAACCTTTATTATTATTATTATTATTATTATTATTATTATTATTTTTTGCGGGACCAGGGTTCAAACTCACAACCTTGCACTTGTGCCACGGAGCTATCTCCCCAGCCCCAAAATCTTTTATATTAGATAGAAATACTTATTGGTAGAGAGTTTTGTTTGGTGATCTTTTGTCAGAATAAGCTTTTGAGTGTAATAAAGTCTTTTAAGTAATACTGAATCTTTTAGGAGGGACAAATTCCCTTAACTTTATTCATCAACTTTTAAAATAAGACATAATTATTGCTCTGGCTAGATTTAATATTTGTAGGTTCAGTAATTTATATTGTCTTTAGGCGCCTTCTTTATTTTTGTGGAACCGGGGATCAAACTCAGGACTTGCGCTTGCCAGGCAGGCACGTGTGCCCCTGAGCTATCTCCCTGGTCCCAGAGGAGCCTTCTTTAAACAAAAGAATACAGACTGAACTATTGTGAGTCAAGAACAAAATTTATTCAGAAATGTTGTGTGTGCCTACCAATGAGGAATGGCACATTAACTGTTAGAGGAATCTTAGCCAAAGGCCATTTTGGAGGTATAATTTGCCAAAATACATGACTGCATGAATATATTGCTAGGACCACCAGGTGTGGTGGCGCGCGCCTGTAATCTCAGCAATTGGGAGGCTGAGGCAGGAGGATTGTTGTGAGTTCAAGACCAGCCTGGGCTACAAAAGTGAGCTCAAGGCCAGCCTGAGCTGCATAGCAAGATCCTGTCTCAAAAAGACCAAAAAAAACCCCAAAAAATAAAAAAACCACTCTCTCTCTATATATATATTGCTAGGACCTCCTGTTGGAGTTGGGAAGGGAGGGCCTGCTCAGCAGGGGCTCCCAAGCTCAACATTCATGAACCTCCTGGTATGTGAGCTTCCTATCAGCCTCAGTTTTATAGGAATGAAATCAGAAGACTAAATATATGCAAATCTGGTTGGTAATCACTACACATTGTGCTGTATTGATGGTTTTGGAATTTTCTTGTTATTTTGTTTGGAGATGGTTCTCATTAAGTTGCCTAGGCTGGCTTCAAATGAATCCTCTTGTATGCCCAGATTGATATTTTTTGATGATTTGAATGTAGCATAATGTTCCTTTGGTGAATGATAAAATAGATGCAATTTGCTGTCACCAAGGTATTATATAGGCTTATTGTGTTACACTTACCTGGGGCTTCAAAAATGTATCCAAGTAGCACATGCACATATTTTTACAAAGGAATCAGACCTTGATAAAAGACTTGGAACAAAAATATCAGCTCTGTGTCTCACTCCGCATACTGATTCTCTTATTGATGGAAGTTATTTATCCCTAAACAGATTTCCTAGCTGGTGAGGCAGTGCTGCCTATCACCACTAGCATGAACTCTAGAATCAAATTACCTGGTCTTGAATCCCATCCTGGCTCTTTGAGAGCTCTACAACATTGTTCATTTTTCTTTTTTTGAGACATGGTCTCACTGTGTAGTTCAAGCGGGCCTCTCTAGCAAAGGCTGGCTTTAAATTTGCTGTGATCCTCCTGCCTCAGTCTTTTGAGTGCTGGGATTATATGTGTGGACCACTGTGCCAGACCTACAAGTATCTTCATAAGAATTATCTGTAGATGTCATGAATAAAATATGTAGTGTGCTTAGGACAGTCTTTTTTTATTTTGAAGAGTAAAAATAGCAGAATCAAAGATAAGAAAACAGTAACAAGCAAGAATACATATAGTACAGGATTTTCAAAACAAGAAAAATTTAACAATGGTTGTATTGCATATGTTCATCATCAAATTTAGGACAGTCTTATATGTAATAAGTACTATATATTTTTTAAATGTGTTTAGTACAGGATCTTCAGGGTCTCACTACATAGATCAGACTTGTAGTTATTCTCCTGTTTTCAGCCTCCCAGGTGCTGAGATTACAGGCGTGCCACTACACCCAGTCTCAATCACCATCTCAACATGCCCTGGGCAGGACCTGCGTGCTGGGGATTGAACCCTGGCTACTGCCTGCCCTCTGCCTCATCAGGCGCTCTGGTCCACTGAGCTATCTGGCCAGCCATATATTTATGTTTTGATTTTGTTGTTGGTGTTTTGATGATTTATTGGAGTAGAATTAATGGGATAGATTGATGGTTTTATAAAATTTATTTATTAATCTCCAATTTTTTTTTTCCCCATTTAGGTGTGAAATGTTTCTCTTATTCTACAAGTGTGCTCAGCCTTACACTTCTACCGTACCTGTTTTCACAAAATAATGTATTTGGAAGTCTGCCTTTGCAAGTCCTATTTTATGGTTGTATAGGAATCTTTACACTGATCACCCCAGCACTGCTTCATTTTCTTACAAAAGGCTATGTCATTCGGTTGTACCATGAGGCCACAACGGACACTTACAAAGCCATTACTTACAATGTTGTGCTTTCGGAAACAAGCACAGTGTTTCACCAGAATGATGTGAAGATTCCAGACAGCGCACATGTGTTTACCACATTTTATGCTAAAACAAAATCACTGTTAGTTAACCCAGTGCTTTTTCCAAATCCTGAAGACTATAACCATTTAATGGGTTATGACAAACCGTTTGCTTTTGATCCAGAAGACAGTGAAAAAAAACAGCTCGAAGATGAGAAATGAACCTGTTGTTTTTGTGTGTGTACCTAAATGTAATTTATGTTTCCAGGTATAAAATTGCATTTACTTTTGTATTGTTAGTTACTGTTAAAAATAATTTGAAACTGTTAGCTGTTAATTTTCAGAGAATGATTATATAATAGAGTAGCTTTGTTTGAAAAATAAAAAACGGTTTCATATTTGTTTTAAGAAGTGAATATCCACGAACATGCTGTTGTGTGCTTGGATGGTGGAAGTGTGCTTACCCTAAACTAGGGATCAAATGTCAGAACCAAACAGGAGGGTTTTGTTTTTCTTTGGAATATTTGGGTATTTCAAAATAT
Organism: Capromys pilorides; assembly: GCA_004027915.1. NCBI lineage: Eukaryota > Metazoa > Chordata > Mammalia > Rodentia > Capromyidae > Capromys > Capromys pilorides. The sequence continues at coordinate 20,375 of PVKN010004543.1, forward strand.
ATGAATATTCTTTTCCCACTTAAAAACATTTTGAAAGAATCATCATTGCCCACCATAAGAATGTCTGTATAGTTTGTGGTCTGCTATAAGAGAAAGGAGGAGGCAGGGGACAGGAACATTCCCTTCCAGGTCACACCCGCCCGAGTGACCCACCTCTTCAGTCAGGCCCCATCTCCTCACAGTGCCCTTAGCTCTGAGCTCACTGATGGATTAATCCACTGGTGGGTATAGCACCCTCGTCTCTGAACACACGGGACATTTTAGGTGTAAGCCAGAGCACGCGTGAGTGAGGTTGCTGGGAGGAAGAACAGGAGCGGCCCTAATTTACAGGAAGAACTGCTTCCCGAATGGCGCACTCGCATGACTGACCGCTTGGTGCTAGCTTTTTGGCAGGTGTCGTAGTTACTTTTTTCTCATTGTTGAGAGAAAATACCTAACACTCAAGGAAAGGTTTATTTAGCTCAGTTTATAGAGGTTTCAGTCTTATTCAGGCTGCGGGGTAACAGTTCATGGCGAAAAGAGCAAGAACATAAAGGGCAAAACAAGGCTCTTTCTGCCCCTTTTATCCAGACTGCTGGGGTGGTTCCAGTCTCATCAGTAGATTGAGCTACTGAATCGGCCACACACTCTAGATTCAGCTGCCTCTGAAGACCCGCCCTCCCCCATGACCACATGAGACACTGAGGAGTCCTCTAGACGCACCATAACAGCAAGAGACTTCATTTTCTCCCCAGATGGGTTTCTATTACAGCTTCTTCCTCTGGAGCAAGCAAACCAAGAGAACAAGGTGGAAGTGATAAGGTCCTGTCTGCCCTACATGAAACTGTACACTCGCATTGCACAGTACTTAGTTGGTTACACAGCCTTGTTCAGTGTGGGAGGTGATTAACAGGGATGTCCACACCAGGAAGAAAGGCTCAGGGAGGCTGGCTGCCTCTGTTTTTCCCTGAAGGTCAGCTACGTAATGTCTCCTTTTTTATTTTTATTCGTATGTATTTGTGATGTAGGATGAATACATTCCTTATAGGCAGTTTGCTGTCATCTTTTTTGTTCTTTATACTTTGGGGCTGGGGAGATAGCTCAGTAGAGTAAGTGCTTGCCTGGCAAGCGCAAGGTCCTGAGTTCAATCCCTGGTACCGCAAAAAAATTTTAAAAAATTATACTTTGGACTTCTCATATAAGAGAATCCAATATTTAACTTTTGATCTATTCTTCCAGTAATTTATTTCATGTAATATTTGCAATCAATTCTCAAGACCCAAGTCCACTAGTTCATTAGATGTAAAAATCATTGTATTTTATTTAGTCTATTATATATTAATGGAAATAGTCCTAAAAGTAGAGATAAGTGTACAAGAAAGCAAGAAAAGCTTGCCCTTCTCTACTTTGTAACTCAGTTCTGTTCATACTGAAAAACTGGAAAAGCAGGTGAGTTAGCACATGCCTACAATCCTGGGACCCTGGGAGGCTGATGCAGAGGAGCCCAAATTTAAGGCGATCTTGGGCAGCTGGCAAATTAGTAAGAACTTGTCTCGGGATGAAAAGTTATGTGTTTACAAGTACTGAAAGAGGTTTTTAGTGTATCTTCTGATAATTAGATGTAAAAATATACTATTTGTGTGCTTAAATATTTGATGTATTTCAACTTACTTCAGACACTTTATTGATAGTCACATAGGTATACTAATGGCAGCATAAGATGCTCATGATCTAATCACCAGAAACGGAATGCTTTATGGCAAAAAGGGTTCTAAGAGGTAGTGACATTAAGGGTTTTGAGTTGTATTATTCTGGGTTATCCAGATGAGACCATCTGTGTAACATGAGTGTCCTCATAAGAGGCCAGAGGAGAGCGTGGTGGATGATGAAAGCAGAGAACTGAGCAGTGCACTCAGAAGATAAGACAAAGCAGAGACAGTGAAGAGCAGGCTTTTCACATGGAGTCCGAGAAGAGCCAGTTTTGCAGACACCAACATTTCTTTGCTCCAAAAGCTGCTGGAGCTGCTTTTCAGGACAGTCTTAGGACCTGAACGAAAATGACCTTGAGAGCCCAGGGAAACAAGGTCTCCAGTGAGCAGGAACTGAAGAACGGAAACAGCTCCTCTTAGACCTAGACTAGAAGCTATTGTAAACAAATGCAGAAATACAAAAATAATAAACGGACAGAAACCACTAATTACAAAGTGTCACAGTTCCCCAGGAAACTTCACGGGGACTTCTGGTAACAAGTTGTTACTTCCTCTGTGCCCCAACCTTTTAAATTCCTTCTGTTGAGCCTGGTAAGCAAGGCAAATAGGAGCATGACTCCTGCCTCTTTGTGGGACCTACAATAAAGCCTTTTTTGCAAAAACTGGTGCATAGTATTGTCTTCTGTGTAGCGTGCAGCAGGCTCTTAATGTAAATATTTTGGCTTTGGTGTGGAGAAACTGATTTTGGACTTCTGATCTCTAGAACTGTAGGATATATATTATATATATATATATATATATATATATATATATATATATATATATATAAAATCTGGTTTTTTTTTTTAGCGCCTTAAATTTGTGGTAATTCAGTACAGCTGCATTATGAAACCAGTAACATTCTTCTGTGAAAGGGATCCTTTTCAAATCGATTATCTAATATGATAAAGTGTTTCTGGCTAATTTTGTACATTTCTGTCCCAAACCTGGAATGATTTCTCCATGGAATTCTGGTTTCTCTTAGTAGAAAATGATTATTTTGAGATCGTTATGAAGTATTCCTGGGTTTTTGTTACTCCTTTTTGAGGTTTTTTTTTTTTTTTTTTAATGTTATGGCTAGCTCAGCCCACCCTGGAGGTGGGACTGGTGCAGCATGTGGTGCCGGGGATTGAACTGCAGACCCTAAGCTTGCCTAAGCAGGCACTTTAGACCATTGAGCTATCTCACCTTGAATCAAGGTTTGGCTTATGTAGCCCAGGGAGGCCTGAAACTTACAATTGTTTTGCCTCCACTTCCCAGAGTGCTGGGTTGCAGTCCTATAGCATACCAGCTTGACTTTTTTTTTTTTTTTAACTTTTGGGTACATATCTAACAATGCAGTTCAGTCTGGCCTTGATCTCACTTTGTAGGCTAGGCTACATGAACCTCCTGGCTCAGCCTCTCGAGTACTGGAACTATAGGTGAGTGCCACCATGCCCCACCAGTTGTTTGACTTTAAACCTTGCATTTTAAAAGTGTGAGAAACATACAAAAAAAAATTTACCATCTTCGCCAATTTTAAACACATAGTTCACTAGTGATAATTATATTGCGGTCAATAGACCTCTCTAGAATTTTTTCAACTCACTAAGCCTGAAATTATATCCCTTGAATAACTTCCCATTTCCCTCATGGATTTTTGTCTAACAATGGAAAAGTAGCATAGTTCTACAGTAAATCTTTTTATCAAGATAACGTTTTCCTTTTAAAAATTTATATATTTAGTACACAGTCTCATTGCACAGATCAAACTCATAGTGATCCTCTTATTTTCAGCCTCCCAAGTGCTGGGATTATAGGCATGCACCATCACACCCAGTCTCAATTGCCATCTCAGAACACTCTGGGGGCAGGGCTGGCATGACATGTGGTGCTGGGGATTGAATTCTGGTCCGTGCACTTGCCTAAGTGGGTGCTTTAGTTCTCTGAGCTATTTGGTCTGTCCATCCCCCCCCACCTTTTTTTTGTAGAAATTTTTAAACATTTAGAATAGAAGAGCATCTAAAGGAATAGCTGTTTCTCAAGTTTGAAACAAAATATGTGCTACACTGAAATAATGTTATTGGGACTCAGAATATTCCCTTCAAGACTACAAATAGAGCTCTACAGTAGAATACTTCCTAACATCCACAAAGATCTGGATTTAATCCCAAGCATCAAGTGAAACTTGGAACCACAAAAGGAAAAGTGTATTTTTTAATAGCAGGGAGACCCTGCTCAGAACTTGACACTACAGTCCCTGTGTAGGCTGTCTTCTTGCTCCTTCTGTCCTGAGGCTGAACCTGCTGCTCAGCTGAAATAGTTTGCTTCACTTTGTTTTAGTTCAGGTCTGTAGGTCCAGTTCTTTGAGCTATGAGAAACTGTTGCATAAGAGCTTGCAGCAGAGAGTGGCTGTGCAGATGGAGAAGAGTGCATATGATTGAGACTTAACATCTTAGGAGAGGGCATGTACAGTATCACCAGTCCTGTTCAAAATAGTCCTCAAAACATTAGCCAGAACAATGAAACAAGACAAAGAAAAGGAACAGGAGGATCACTACGAGTCCGATCAGTATAGTGAGACCCTGTAGACCCTGTATTAAGTACATTAAACAGAAAGTCCTGAACTGCACAGCAAGACCCTGTCTCAAAAAGACAATAAATAAATAAATAAGAAAGAAATGATTATCATTTGCAGATAACATGGTTTTTTACTTACAAGATCTGAAAAACTCCATTGAAAGGCTCCTAGAACTGATCAAATTCAGCTGCGTTACTGGGTATAAATAAATACACAAAAACAGTAACAGTCTAGAAATGAATTTGTATACTAGAAATGAAATCACTGAAAAGCAATTAGGAAAATAATATTCACAATGGCATAACAAAATTAAATACTTAGGTAACCTAACGAAGGAAGTGAAAGATCTCTACAACGAAAATTACATCAGACTGAAAAAGAAAATCACTGGTAATATCAGAAAATGGAAAAATATCCTCTGTTCCTTGTCAGTAAGAACCAACATAATCAAAATGATTGTACTTCCAAAACTGCTAAACAAAAACCAACAAATGGGATCATATCATGAGCAGACTAAGTGCTTGTTTAGAGAAGCACAGGGGCCAGGGTTTGATTCCTGGCCCGGCCTGCTGCGCTGGCCAGCTCTCTGGCGCACTGCGCTGGCGTTAAAGTCAGCGTGGTAGTGCGCAACTGTAATCCCAGCACTTGGGAGGCAGGAAACAGGAGGATCACTATGAGTCAGAGCTGCATAGTGAGACCCTGCACAAAACAAAACAAAAACAAATTAAAAAGCTTTGCTCAACAAAGGAAACAGTGAAGAGATAGTGTACAGAATGCGGAAAAACTTTTTCCTGCTTTTCCTCAGAGAGAGACAAATACCAAGGGGGAGCCTGTGAGATGGCTCAGTGGTCTAAAGCACCTGCTTAGGAAAGCTTAGGCAACCGCAGCGACCGTAGTTCGATCCCCAGCACCACATGCTGTGCCAGCCCCACCCCCAGGGCAGGCTAAGCCAGCCATAAAAAAAAAAAAGAACATACAAAAGACTCAAAAAAATTAGATCCCCAAAACAAGACTGTATCAAAAAATAGATAACTGAAATGAACAGACATTTCTCAAAAGGAGATACAGACAGCTAGTAAATAGACGAAAAAAAAAGAAAAAGCTTATCACAGGCCATTACAAAAATGCAAACTAAAACTACATCAAAATGCAATCTTACTCTAGGAAGAATAGTTATCATCAAAAAAAATCTAATACCAGTAATAATAAATCCTGGTGAAAATGTGAGGAAAAAGGAACTGTATTACACTTCATAGGAATGGAAACTAGTGCAACCACTATGGAAATCAGTGTGGAGATTCCTCAAAACCTAAAAGTAGAAATTCCATTTGACCCAGCTATGCTTCTTCAGGGTATAGCCCCAAACAGTTAAAATCATTATACTGGAGCCGGGTGTGGTGCCTGTAATCCCAGCACTCGGGAGGCTGTAAATAGGTGGATCACCACAAGTCTGATCAAGTAGTGAGATCCTGAACACCCTGTAGACCCTTCCCTAAAGCACCGAAAAAAAAAAAAAAAATCATCATATTACAGAGATATATACACACCCACGTTTACAGCAGCGTAATTTATAATACATAATTCTTGGAATTATGTATCTATGTGTCTATCAACAGATAAATAGATAAGGAAAACAAGGTAGTTATACACAACAAAGAAAGATGATCTGGAGGCATTCATGAGTAAATGGATGCAACTTGAAAACAGTGCTAAGTGAGATAAGTCAGAAAGTTCAGATATACCATGGTTTTTCTTATATGAGAAACAAATAAAGAAGAGAATGGAAGAGAGATAAATAGGAAAAGTTTAAATACTTCCCCAAACTGCAAGTTCCAGTGTTTTAAAAATATTTCAATATATATAGTAATAGGCTTTATTTATACTACTAGTTTATCTTAGTTCATGGAAAAGAAAAACTTCAGTTATTATCATGTTTCTTTTCTGGATTTTTTTTTTTTAATATTATGGCCAGCTCAGCCTGCCCTGGGGGTGGGGCTGGGACAGCATGTAGTGATCAAACCACGCTCTCTATGGTTGCCTAAGCTTGCCTAAGCAGGTGCTTTAGACCACTGAGCTATCTCACCTGCCCCCATGTTTCTTTTCTGTAAGAAACGTTTTGGGTTATGTTTTGTACTCTGAGTAACTACTTTGAAGTTAATGATACACAGTGTAGTAACTCTTGTCATTTTCTTATTTGATTATGAGATTTTATTTTTTCATTTGCAAAATCAGGAGGGGGCTGGGAATGTAGCTCAGTGATCTAAGTGCCTGCCTGGCAAGTTCAAGGACTGCGGTTCAGTCTCCAGTACTGCCTGCTGTGCCGGCCTGGGAACCCTGAGCATGCCAAGCCAGCCACCAAAACCTCATACCTGTCGTCCCAGTGCTGGGAAGGCTGAGACAGGAGGATCACTATGTGTCTGAGCTGCGTAGAGAGATCTTGTATTGTACCAAATACATTATACACACACACACACACACACACACACACACACACACACACACATATACATATAAACACACACATATATATATTTGTGTTTTTGAGACAGGGTCTCGCTGTGCAGTTCAGGCTGGCCTTGAGCTCACTTTCATAGCCCAGGCTGGTCTGGAACTCGCACAAATCCTCCTGCCTCAGCCTCCCAAGTGCTGAGATTACAGGCATGCACCACGCCCAGCCCAAATACATAAAATATTTAAAAAATAAGATGAAATAAAAAAAGCAGGAAACAGTGGCTTTTTTTTTCTTTCTGTTAACTGGAAAGTATTTCGTTTTTAAATCTCTGGTCACTTTCACTTTCACAAAGTTTTCAAAGACACTTCGTTCTAAATCATTCCTCTGTCCTTCCAGGAAGTACTCAACTACAAAACACACAGTCACACACATAAAAAGAGGAAAGCACTGAGCGGGCGCTCAGGAACCACGTGACCAGTGACTATGTTAAATCTTTCCTACTTCTTGAAAGGGAAGTGTCTCATGATTATTTACTGACCCTACTTACATTTTTAAAGTTTTGAATACATCAAAACATGTTACCATTTATGCTCTTCTCTACTCTGTTTTCTCCCATATTTACCGAGCCTGAGGAACACTGGGTCTGCAGCTCCTCGGACACCAATATTTCGTACACCAACTGTGGTAAGTAAAACAGCAACGACGGGGTGAAAGCTTGAGCGCTGGTTTTCACAAAACTCTTAGGTTGCTGTCCAGAGCCAGGAGTTTCCGCTGCGGTGACCGCTGCTGTTGCCCAGCAGGAAAAGCGACATTCCCCTCCCTGAGTGGATGCTAAACCTCCGGAGCTCGCAGCCCGCTCAGCTGTGCTATGCCCGGCTGCCCTGTGCTTCTGTGCTCTCTGTGGTCCGCCTTCTACCTGCAGCCCCTTCCCGGGTTCTTGCCAGTTCCAATGGAACTGTTCGCTTCTGCCTCAGCTCAGAGGTTCTTCCTGAGAAGCTAGCACCGCTCTTGCTGCTTCCTGAAGCTTTGTTTTGTTTTCTTCAGGCTATGATTTTCCTTTAAATCCTCTCCCGCGTGGATCTGTCAGTTATTAGGTGTCTGAGCATCAGCCAAAGACTTAGGATCTCTGTGCTTCAGCTCCTGTAGCGGCAAAATGAAAGCTGCTGATTTATTTATTTGAACTGGGAACAGACTCAGGAGCTCATGCTTGCTTAGCAGGCAGACACTGTGCCGCTCACGGAGCTACAACCCTGGCCCACGATTTTAGAGGCTACCTTTACGCAAGGATCGCTGTGGGTGAAGGTTAGAAACAGGAAGATGATTATTTTCTAAACCACCCGTACCCTAATGCTCACTGTAGTGCAGGGATAGCTACCCTCTCCATTGTATAGGGTAGCTATATCCTGAGAGGCTTTATCACCCTTGCTCCACCACTCACACACCTCATTAGCAAATGTCTGGGGCCCGAAGGCACAAATGTTCCTTCAGCTTGGTATTTTCCACCGTGTTGCTCCCCGTGGTGCTGCCATTTCCTACTCCTTCACCTGTCGGGGTGGTAGTGGCGCTTCCCGTGTGCTGGTCCTTCGAGACTCTTTTGGGAAAAAGAGGGTCCCTGGCCTAATCATCTGGGGGAGGTTTACAAATGTAAATTGTGAGAATTTCAAACTACATTAAAGAGGCCTATACGGGCCAGTGAGATAGCTCAGGGATCTGAAGAGCTTGCTCAGGCAAGTTTAGGCAAGGGCAGGGACTGGGGTTCAATCCCTGGCGCTACAGGTTGTGCCAGCCCCACCCCCAGGGCAGGCTGAGCCGGCCATAACATAAATAAATAAAATTTAAAAAATAAATAAAGTCTATTTGATGCATTTTAAATTTTATTTATTTATTTTTCTTGGATTATGTGTTGACGATATTTTTAAAATTTAAAAGAAATTTAAAGAGTACAAAACTGCATTAAAACAGAAAAATTACAAATGATACAGAATTTCCCTAAACAAAATGATATGAATTTCACATTATTTGTTGTATTACATAGTGTTGTCTTCAAATTAGTTGCTCATATTGTGAGATATATGCACACAAAATGTAAAGTAAGAAGGAAGTAAGAAAAATATAAGAAAATAAGAGGAAAGAAAAAGGAAAAAGACTTGAAAAAAGAAGACAAAACAAATTAATGAACTGCTCCTTTCCATAGACCAGCAGAAATGCACAGTACAGTTCTCAAACTGTCCTGCTTGCATATATAGATGCATCTCTTCTCCCTCACTCCCTCCTCTGCCCTTCTCCTCAGGTTAGTAGGTCCTTCCTTTTGAACAGGTTCATTTTTTTTTCCCAGTATCTACTGTACCCTTCAGATTTTATTTTCTCTTTCAGGTGCTCACACTAAGGAGATAATATGATGATTGCACCTGCGGGTTTGATTTATTTCACTTAAAAATATGGTCTCTAATTGTATCCATTTACTGATAAAAGCCTCAATTTATCCTTTTCTGTTGCTGAGTATTACTCCATTGTGTAAAAATCTTCTTTATCCATTCCTCAGTTGATGGGCATTTGGGTTGCTTTCAAGATTTAGCTATGATTGGACCAGTGAGATAGCTCAGCAGATTAAAGTGCCCGATTAGGTAGACACAGGGACTGGGGTTTGATCCCCTGAGTGCCATGCCAGCCCTGCCCCTGGGGAGTGCTGAGATGGAGATTGAGACTAGGCATGGTGGTGCACGCCTATAATACCAGCTCTTGGGAGGCTGAAAACAGGAGAATTACTGTGAGTCCTATTGGTATAGTGAAACCCTGTAGACCCTGCACTAAATATATTTTAAAAATTAGCTATGATAAGTTGGGCTGCTCAAAACACAAGAGCACATATATCGCTGTGTTATGATGTTTTTAGTTCTTCTGCAAAAATACCCATAGCTGGGTTGAATGGGACTTCCAATCTTAGCTTTTTGAGGAATCCCCACAGCGATTACCATAGTGGTTGTACCAGTCTGCACTCTCAAAAACAGTGGAAAAAAGTTCCTTTTTCTCCGTAGTCCCTCCAGTATCTGTTATTGGTTGACTTCTTTTTTTTTTTTTTTTTAATGAGCAGAATGTATTTATTGAGGGAAAGAAAGCTCCTGTCCGACAGAGGGACAGGAGGGGGGTCCTCGAATAGGTGTCCCCTGGTGGTTGACTTCTTGATGATAGCCATTCTTTTTGGGGTGAGATGGAATCCCAGTATTGTTCTAATTTGCATTCCTAGATTGACTAATGATGTTGAACATTTTTTTCATATATTTAACTTGCCATTTATATTTCTTCCTCTGAGAAGCACATTCATTTCAGATCCCCATTTTTAGATTAGGTCTTTGGATTTTGGGGCCCTGACTTTTAAAAATTCTTTATATGTTCTAGACAGAGGGTCTTTGTCAGAGCTGGGCATGGTGGCACACACCTGTAATCCCAGCACTTGGGAGGCTGAGGCAGGACCAGCCTGTGAGTTCAGGACCAGCCTGGGCTACAAAAGTGTGCTCAAGGTCAGCCTGAACTGCATAGCAAGACCCTGTCTTAAAAAGACAAAAAAAGAAGACCTTTATCAGGGATAGTTGATCATAATTTTTTCCCAGTTTGTGGGTTTTCTTTTTACTTTGTTGGAGATGTTCTTTGAAGCAGAGAAACTTCAAAAAGATGAGATCCCAGTTGTTGATTCTTTGAAGTATTTCGTGTGTGTATGTGTGTGTGTGCATGCGTGTGTGTGTGTGTGTGTGTGTGCGTGTGTTTTGGTGCATATATGTGCTGTTCATGAACTCTCTAACTACTCCTATGTCGTTAAGCTTTCTACCTACATTTTCCTCCAGGAAATGTACTGTTTCTGTTTTAGTATTTAAACCTTTGATTCATTTGGACTGCTATTTAGTGCCTGGTGACAGACATGGATCTAATTTTAGCCTTCAGCATGTGGAAAGCCAGTTTTTCCAGCACCATTTATTTATTTATTTATTTATTTATTTTTTATTTTATTTATTTGTTTGCTTGTTTGTTTGTTTGTTTATTTACTTATTTTATGGCTGGCTCAGCCTGCCCTGGTGGTGGGGCTGGCGCAGCATGTGGTGCCGGGGATCGAACTGCAGTCCATGCAGTTGCCTGAGCTTTCCTAAGCAGGCACTTAAGACCACTGAACCATCTCGCCGGCCCCTCCAGCACTATTTATTTATTTATTTTTAATTTTTTGTTTGTTTGTTTTTGCAGGACTGGGTTTGAACTTACAATCTTGCACTTGCCAGACAGTCACTTGTGCCACAGAGCTATCTCCCTGGCCCAGCACTATTTATTAAAGGGGTTATTTTTTATTTCTCTGAACATATTTGGCCTCTTTGTCAAAGATAAGGTGGCTTACTGTGTTTGTAGTTTTGTTTGCATTTTCTAATCTGTTCCATTGGTCCTCAGATCTGTCTTTATGCCAGTACCATGCTGATTTTATCATAGTAGCTTTATGGTATAATTTCAAATCAAGGATTGTGATGCCTCCTGCCTTTCCTTTGTTGCCCAGGATTGCTTTTGATATTCTGGGTATCTGCTAGTTCCAGATAAGTTTTATGAATGTTTTCTCTACCTCTGTGAAGTATATGATGGTATTTTAATTGGGATTGCATTGAATCTGTTTAACAATTTTGGGAGTATGGCTATTTTCACAATGTTGGTTTTTTCCTGTCAGGAACAAGGAATATTTTTCCATTTTCTGAAATCTTCTTCAATCCCTTTTCTCAGGGTACTGTAATTTTCTTTTTTTTTTTTTTTAATTAATTAATTAATTAATTAATTTGTTTGCTTGTTGTGTTTGTTTGTTTCTTTATTTATTCATTTTGTGGCTGGCTCAGCCTGCCCTGGTGGTGGCGCTGGCGCAGCATGTGGTGCCGGGGAACGAACTGCAGTCCCCGCAGTTGCCTGAGCCCTCCAAGCAGGCGCTTTAGACCACTGAACCATCTCGCCGGCCCCAGGGTACTGTAATTTTCACTATGAATCTTTTACTTCATTTCTGAGATTGATTCTGAAGAATTTGGCTATGAAATCTATAAGACTCTTGGAGCTTTTGGGGTCTTCTATGTACATACAATGTCATCTGCAAGTAACAATAATTTCACTTCATCTTTTCTAATCACTATTACTTTTATTTCTATCTTTTATAATTGCTCTGGCTAATTTTTCCAGAACTATAGTGAATAGGAGTGGAGACAGTGGGCATTCTTGTCTTGTTCATGATTTACAGGGAAGGCTTTCTGTATTTGCCCATTTAGTATTGTTATGGTTTATGTCTAGTTGTCCCCCCAAAGCCTCATGCAATCATGGGGCGGGGACTTCTAGAGTTTGAGACATGAGTCATAATCCAATAGGATTATGTGTTATAATTGGTTCCTCCCTGGAGCATGATCTGGGCCTGCCTAGGATATGATTGGCTCCTCCCTAGAGCGGGATCAAGGGCCCATCCAGGGATATGATTGGTTCTACCCTAGGGCACAACGGGCCCACGGTCAGAGTGACTGAGCACAAAGAGACTTTTTAAAGAGCTGTTACTCTCTGCTCCGGTGAGTTGGTTGAGTTGGTTGTTCTGCCGCCATGAACTGGATGCCCTCTGCCCTGTTCCACTCAGCCTTGGGCCAGCCGAATATGGACTGAAACCTCCAGCAACTGTGAGCTAAATAAACCTTTCCTTCCTTCATTTTGAGTGTCAGGTATTTGTCCCAGCAACGAGTAAAAGTAACTAAGACAGAATTTGGTACCGAGAAGTGGAGTCGTCGCTGTGACTAACCTGACCATGTGGATCGTGAATTTTTGGAGATGGCTTATGGGAAGAGATAGGAAAAGACTTCAGCTGTATGGTAGGGGAGATTCTGGTCAGAGCTCAGACCAGAAGACTGGCTTGAAGCCTGGGTATGAAGAATGTCTTAGGAGCAGAGATTGGAAAAATTTAGAGAGGTTCTCTGCTTGTGAGGAGCTGGAAAAGCTTCAGTTGCTCTGTAGAGGAGATTCTGGTCAGAACTCAGACCAGAAGACTGACAGAAGGCCAGCCTGTAAAGACCAGGTTGAGGAGGTTTCTGCTGAGAAGGACAGCATTGGTTGTTGGACTCCAGATGATTTGTGCT
>PVKN010004544.1:0-33237 GCA_004027915.1 Capromys pilorides
ACCAAAATGATTTTCCCTAATTCAGAATGCTATTAGCTTTGTTAGAAAGCCACTTACTGCATTTTTCTCACATGACATCGTTTGGAATTAATTTTTTTTTTTATCTTGTCATTTCCTCTTTCTGAGCACAAGCCCAGCAGCTCTGTGAGGAGCCTGGGAAGTTTCTTCCTCATGCTTTCTGATGATGGAGTGGCCTCACTTTCAGCATTGAGAAAGTAAATACTCAGATATGGAGTCAGAAGATCTGAGATCTCATACTATCTTGCCCCTTACCAGAGCATGGAAGCATGTTAGCTGTTCTCGACCCAAATTTTCTCCCATAGAAAATGAAGAAATGTGACTAGGTTAGGGAAACTATCAAATGTGTACAGGGTAGGCACCACTAATTGCTCCAATGTTCCTCCCTTTTTTATTTTCCTTGCAGATATGAATGGAAGATTCTGTGGATTTAGGAGCTGGCACCTGATATGGAGGCTAGTTGCTGTTTTTGGTAAGTAGGACTTCTCAGCGCTGGTTCCTACCCAGGCCTGTGTGAACATTTGTGGAACCCGAGGCAAGAGTACAAGTGAAAACCATGAGTAGTAGGCCTGAATAGTTATGTTATCAATCAAGGGATTCAGATATGAGTACACTCATGTTCATAGCGTGCTATTCACAATAATTAAAAGGTGGAGGCAACCCCCGTGTCTTCCTATAAATGAATGGATAAACACAATGTGGTAGAGACATACATCATGACCTCATTCAGCTTTAACAAGGGAGGACATTCTGATATATGCTCCAACATGAGAGGACCTTGAAGACACTATGATATGTGAAATAAGCCAGTCACAAAAGGACAAATACTATATTATTCCATTTAATGAGGTAACTTGGGTGATCAAATTGATAGAGAAAGTAGAACAGTGGCTACCAGGGAGTAGGGGAAGATAGGAATGGAAAGCCATTGTTTAATGGATATAGTTTTAGTTTTGCAAGACGAAAAAAGACAGATGGTAGTCATGGTAGCACTACAGTGTAAATGTACTCAGTGCCCCTGAGCTGCACACTTAAAAACAGTCAAGGTGGAAAATTTGTGCTATGTATATTTTATCACAATTTTAAAATGTTTTAAAAATTAGGCAGGAGTAATATTCCCTGCCTGTAGTCCTAGCACTCGGGAGGCTGAGATAGGAAGATTGCTATGAGTTCAAGGCCAGTGTGGGCTACCATAGTGAGACCCTGTCTCAAGCAAGCAAGCAAGCAAGCAAGCAAACAAACAAACAAACAAACAAGTTAAACTAAACGAAAATAATGTGATCCTCAAAGACCTGCCAACCTAAATTCTGCACTTTGCTAAGCTACCATTTTAAAAAGATGCCAAAATAAAAATATTTTAAGGGCCAGGGATATAGCTTTTTGGTCTAAGAGCCTGCCTGGCAAGCACAAGGACCTGAGTTTGATGAGTGGTACCAAATGCCATTGCTGGCCCAGAACCCCAGGTGCATTGTGCCAGCTCTCAAACTGAACATGGTGATGCATGCCTGTAATCCCAGCACTGGGGAGGCTGAGATGGGAAAATCATTACAAGTCTGAGCGGTGTAGTGAGATCCTGTACCAAATAAATAAATAAAGATATTTCAATATGAAAAGGTTTAACCCAAGCTAATAAATTATTAAGTAATTTGTTTTACTCTCCCAATTGGGAATGGTGGAGAATGCCTATAATCCCAGTACTCTGGGAGGCTGAGGCAAGAGAACCATGAGTTTAAACCCAGTGAGGGCAAATGAGAAACTTAGGGAGACCCTGCCTCAACATTAAATTAAAAAAAGGGTTGGGAATGTAGCTCAGTTGCAAGGCCCTACCTTCAGTCCTCAGTAACAGGCATGCACATACACACACACATACACACACACACACACACACACACACACACACACACACACACACGCACTCGTGCACATGCATGCACATATATACAGAGGGAAGAAAATATGGTAGTTTCAATGTGATTTGGGGCAAGAAAGCCCTGAATGCGTCCATGAAGATTTAGGTAGTATAAGTGCAAATTAGTGTTGAGGACATCATAGAAATTTGATGCAAGTTTGGTTAGATTTTACACACTGGGGTGAAAATGTAACACAGGGCTGGAAGTGAGAGGAAGTATGATAACATGTTCTTATTTAAGACACAAGCCTTGTGGTATGGTGTTCATTCTACTTTTTATTTCTGGCACATAAGAAGCTCTTATTTCTTCAGAAAGTCAGAAGACTCTTGTCCTGAGGTAGAGAAATACTAAGATGGAATCAATGTTGGAGAACCAGGGAAATACAGATCTGGATTCCAGATTTAGCAGTCAATAGCTGTCCTTAGGAGAATGCTAGAGTGAAACCCGGGGCTTCTGGGAGAATTGGAACCAGTCTCTGTTAGGGCCTGATGGCAGCAGTGCTACACAAGGAATTGGGCAGAAGCTGATGTCTTGAAAAGGAATGTCAGAGGGCATGCAAGGGCATGGAGGGGTCAAGAGTGGTCAAAGCAAGGAAAAGGAGCACAGGTGAGAGCTGAGATCATGGAAATCTGGTGCAAGGTTTATTTTTTTACACATGCTAATTAAAAGATAATACAGGGTTTGAAGAAAGGAGGAAATGAGATAACATCACATAAAAGCATCTCCTTGTTTGAGACCCCAGTCCTCTGGGTGTGTTACCTGAGTTTCACTTGTACCATATATGGAGGGAGTGGAGTCCTGGGGGATGAATGGAGAAAATACAGAAACACAGGGATGTACTGAGAGGATTACATGGTGGCCCTGCCTGATGCAGTTGTTGGTTTTTACTGTTCAGGATTTGGCAGGGAAACCTGGTCTAGCAGCTTCCACACAGACTTATTGTACTGGCAGTTGGAGATATTGAGTCTGAGAAACCTCAGTTTTGTGAGGTTAATTAGTCAAACTGGGGCAAGGGGCTAAGGAGAGCCTGAGGACAGTGACAGAGGGCATTCATGTTTATTAAGGCCCTGTTTGGAGGTACCTCGTATCCTATGTTCTCATTTAGTTCTCACTATGATCTTAGATGGGAGGAGTCATTGTCCTCAGCTTGTAAGGACAATATGTCGCTGTTATGGTTTGTGTATAGGTGTCCTCCCAAAGCCTCATGCAGTCATGGGGTGACTTCTGGAATCTGTAATTGATTATTGTGCAAATGGATGTTGTACCTGCCCTGGGGCAGGTGATTTGCATTTCAGTGTAAGGGAGGAAGAATAGTTAGCTGCTTGAGCTGCTGCTAACTCTCTCCCTGTGCTCTTGCTCTTGCTCACTGCCACGGAAGGTTGCCCTCTTCCATGTGCCACTCTGCCTTGGAGCCAGCTGAATACGGACTGAAACCTCTAGTAACTGTGAGCTAAATAAACCTTTCCTTCCCTCATTTTGACTGTTGAATATTTGTCCCAGCAATGAGAGAAGAGGAACTGAGACAGTCAACTTGATGTATCAACTTGCTTGTGATGACACAATGTCAATCTATAGACGAAGGCAGTATTTTTCTTTGTAAATCCCAATACTAGACCCTACACAAATAGGAATAAATAACATAGCATAAGGGATGCAAGTCAATCAGTGTATGGTCTTCATAGCTTCCTTGGGTTTCCAGATAGTCTTTTCTTTTCTTTTTAAAATGTGCTTAAGGGGCCGGCAAGATGGCTCAGTGGTCTAAAGTGCCTGCTTAGGCAGCCACAGGGACTGCAGTTCGATCCCCGGCACCACATGCTGCGCCAGCCCCACCCCCAGGGCAGGCTGAGCCGGCCAGAACACAAATAAATAAATAACATGACTTTTAAAAAATAAAGAAAAACTTAAAAATAAAATGTATTTAATACAGGGTTTACAGGGTCTCAATATGTAGATTGGACTCACAGTGATCCTCATGTGTTCAGCCTCCCAAGCACTGGGATTAAAGGTGTGCAGCACCAAGCCCAATCTCACTGACCATCTCAGTGTGCTGCGGGGCCAGCGCAGCACTCCAGGGATTGAACCCCAGTCCTTGCACTTGCTTAAGCAGATATTTTAGTCTGCTGAGCTATCTGGCTGGCCTTAGATAGTGTTTTCTTATATCTTTTCCAGCTTTTTTTGTTTAAGTGTGGCTCAGGGTCTATCTGTTTCATTATTTGACAGGATTCATAGTGCTATTTCTAACCTCACCAGTAAAAATATTCAAATCACATGCTTTGAAGAGCAATTGACTTCAAATGGCTTCTCTCTAGGGAGGTGGCTCTGATGAGTCCTATGAAAATTAGTCTTTGCTGCTGACTAATACGGCAACCTGGCAACACACAGAGCTCCCCCCCATCCCACCCATTTCCTATCTCTAAAACAGAAATAATGATACTTGAATTACTTAGTTTATAGGATCCTTATGTATGTGAAATAGTTATAAATGCAGTGCAGATGGCAGGGAACTCAGAACTAGAACCATTTGTCTGACAACACTGGGGCCAAGGTCCTTTCAGAATGATACTGTGTCTGTCTGATTTCAGAAGGAAGAATGGTGTGTATGTTGCTCACCATTCCCGCTGAGGTCTGGAGCAGTGTCCTGTGACCCCAAGCATTAATATTTCTGTCATGAGATATGCGTACTCATGTTAAGAGGGCTGGATAAAGATCATGAACAGCCCCATTTCATTTATGTTGATGTTAGAGGGTGAATAATAGCCACCCATGGACATCAGGTCATTATCCTTGAAATGTGTAAATGTTCCCCTGTAAGGAATAAAGGTCTCTGCAAATGGACTGCATTAAAGAATTTGATGTGTGAGTTTATCTAGGCATGTTCTAAATGCCATCATATGCATCCATACAAGATGAAAGCAAAAGGAGATTTGACACACAGAAGGGAAGAAGAACAATGTGCCCTCTGAAGCAGACAGACTGGAGTAAATCGGTGAACACTGGTGGCCTCTGAAACTGGAAGGGAGTCATTCTTCCGGAGCCCCAGGAGTAAGCACAGCTGTGTAAGCACATTGATTTTGGTTCAGGGAACCTGCTTGTGGACTTCCAGCCTCCAAATCTATAAGGGAGTATGATTCTATGATTTCAGTCACCAAGTTTGTGGTGACAACGCAACAGCTGGCATAGGGAACCAGCATAGCAGGTTTTACTGACAAAGGAAATATGAAAAAGTGGCTGTTTTAGATTTTTCAGACTTCTACCTTAATCTGGTTTCCAACTATCTTTCCAAGTGGTTGGTGTCCCTGGTTCATTGACTGAAGGTCAGAATTGGGGCAGGGCAGGGAGCTGCTATTCCTGGTCACTGTGGTGGGGAGGACACTGATGTACATTGGGGGAAGAAGGGATGACTGCCAAGATTTGAAGATTTTGCCCAGGTGTTTTACTTAAGGGGCACAGCATCCTCTAACTTTGGTGACTCAAGAGGTAGCTGATGTCTCCACAGTTAAGTGACCTTCAAGAACTCAGGTAATAAGCACAAGTGAGGGAGTCTGGACCTCAGCTATCGGTTGAGGTTCAGGGCAGGGGCTGAGACATCAAGAGATACTGGTTATAGCAATGTTTTGAATATAAGTATACATCCAAGATGTTTATATTGGACCTTAAATACCAGCATAATAATATTGAAATCAAGACCTTTGAGGTGATAGGAAATTAGGGTTCAGCTCTCATGAATGGGATTAGTACTCATAAATTTTATTTTTTTATTTTCTGGTACCGGGTTTTTTTTTGTATTTAGTACAAGGTCTACAGGGTCTCACTACACAGATCAGACTAGTAGTGATTCTCCTGTTTTCAGCCTCTCAAGTGCTGGGATTACAGGTGCACGCCACCATGCCCAGTCTCAGTTGCCCTCTCAGCTTGCCTTGGGGGTGGGGCCAGCACTGCTTGCTGGGGCTGCAACTCCGGTCCCTGTGCCTGCCTAAGCAGGTGCTTTAGTCTGCTGAGATATCTGGCCGGCTCTTTGGTATACGGTTTTGCTACCCAGTTTGGACTTGTAGTGATCCCCTACCTCAACCCCTCCAGCGCTGGGATTATAGGAATGCCCGGTTCCCAGGAAGCACTGCACACTCTGGGCTGTGGGACGCATATGGCATGTGGTACCAGGAATTGAACCTGGGTCCCTCACACTCTCCAGGGAGGCGTTTGGATCACTGAGCTATCTCTGTAGCCTGGGATTAATACTCTTATAAAAGAGAATTTGGAGAGCTGTATGGACCTTCCATCTCTTCTGTCACATTAGGGCTTTATATTTGTCCCTTTTGGGTCTCCACTCAACAGGACACAACCAGAAGGCACACATAATCTTAGAAGCACAGAGGAGGATCTTACCAGACATCACATTTGCTGACGCCTAGATTTTTTACTTCTCATCCTCCAGAACTGCAAGAAATGGCTTTTTTGTAGTTTCTAAATGATCCAATGGAAGATTATTTTCTTATAGCAGCATAAATGGACTCTAAGACAGTTACTATAATAGAAACTGGAAAAAGCGGGGACTGACAGAAAAACACAGTGTGTGTGTGTGTGTGTGTGTGTGTGTGTGTGTGCATGTGCGTGTTGGAGGAATGGTCAGTGTTACTTGGATTAGAGCAGTTCTTTATTAGCATCTTGCAGGAATGAGTGCGTGGATTTGGGAAGAATGCAGGCTTTATTGGGGTTCTGAGACAGACTTAGAAACAAGGCAAACTTGAGTGAACCCCACAGGGGTGTTTGGGAGCAAAGTAGGAGTCAACACCGAAGAGTCCCTACAGGCCAATGCTCAGCCTAGGCAGGGGAGGCTGAGGCCCCAGAGTACTTGGTGCTTTGTGCAAAGCTGTGCCAGGACACTGGAAAGATGTGCTGTTCTAGCTCTAGAGAGCTGCAGGCTGATGAGGGAAACTCTTCAGAGGGGTGACAGGTGGGGGCAGGGGGAAACTGCTGACACTGTTAACACCCTTGTCTTATTTATCCTAAAGTCAACTTCTTGATGACAAAACGAGCTTGATATCATAAGACAGTTGTCAGTTTATGAGATCACTTGAAATTTCTTAAAAACTGATTAAGTGTATCTGAAGATTATTTAAAAAATTATGATCTAATCTAAGTGGCCAGCTGAAGACCTGGCTGGGTAACCTGTGGGTGTGGAATGCAACCAAATATTTTCTAGCCATTAAAATTATGCAGGATGGAAAGATAGCTTAACAGTCTAAGTGCCTACCTGACCAGCTCAAGACCGGAGTTAAATCCCTGATACTGGTATCAAATGGCATGTAGGCCCCAGAACCCCAGAACCAGCATGGTGGTGCACACCTGTAATCCCAGGTCTGGGGAGGCTAAGACAGGAGAATTGCTATGAGCCCAAGCTGTGTAGTGAGACCCTGAACCAAATCAATCAATAAATAATTTTTTAAAAATTATAACAAGTTTCTAAACATTTTCTAAAAAAATTTCGTCTTTAATGCTGTATGTAAAATGGTCAGTACAGGTTGCTGATGGAGTATAAAACACAAAGAGTATAAAACACCAGTAAGAGATCTGTGAAAATATGAATATGATGCAAACTTTGGCTAGGGAGGCTAGAAGTTTTTTTTAAAATCGTCTTCTTCTTTTCCATTTTCTAAAGGAGCAGTGCAGTATTTTTTCTTTTGGTTATTTCTCCTCTTTATATATATTTTGTCATGGGAAGGACCTAATAAACTCACTTTTTTGTAAGTACTTGCATCTTACTTTTTTTTTTTTTTTTTTTGTAACCTTAATCTGGATTTAAGCATTTTTGTATTTTAGGTAATGATATTTGCTAAAAGTGTTGTTGCCATAACTCTTTCAATTACATGTTCTCTAGATCCAAAAGATAAAGAATAAAAAGATTCACTCACTCTTCTCAAGTCCACTCTAAGGAAAACTGTCAAAAGCACTTGGAGAAAAGCTAATAGGGTGCAATATGGCTTTAACTGTGTCATCTAAACCCCTTTAGGCTAGAGAGGCTGTTATTCGAGATGGATGTGGAAGAGGCGAAGCTGCTCATTTCCTCCTGCCAGCAGATTTTCTTCAGGGAGAGCATCTTTCAGGACTATTTTCAGGGGAGAGAGAGCTGGAGGAGAAGGTAAGGAGTAGGAGGGCAGTGGGGAGGATAATGATAAAAGTGCTATACCTATGTATGAGAAGGCATAAAGAAATATTCTGTGTAATTAATATGTGCTAAATTCCTCTTAGGTGTTATCTCTTCCCTGGACCCTGGTTTGGAGTGAGTGGGCCTCCTTCCCTGTGCTCATCACGTGATGTCACCTCCTTGTGAAGCTGTGTGTGTCTTCCTACAGTAGAGGTGATCATTTATTTATAGTGTCCTTCACAACACCTACCAGAGCCTCTGGCAGACAGCACGTGCTGAATAAATGTTTGTTTAATGTACTGAGTAATTCTGACAAAGTGTGAGAGAAATTGTATTTGCTTCTTTGGGCTGCCATAAAAAAGTACCACCAATTGGGCAATTTTAAATTTTTTTTAATTAATTTTAATAAGAAAGAAATAACAGCGAGACAGTTTCAAAACATGTTAGTAGGACAGCCACAATAATTAATACAATGCATATTGTTATCTTTATAGTAGTTGCTCAGAGTGAAAGATGCAGATATGACAACTTTTCTAAACACTATTAGTACAAATATTTCTTCTCATTGAACTAAGAGAAAGTAGTTATATGTATAGTACAATAGTCCATGGTAGTAGTAGGTTATCAGCAGAACTGGCAATGTTGGAAGCTGTTGACTTGAGCCTTTTACAGCTCAGACATTAATATGGCTTTACTTTTTATACCTCATGGTTAAACTTGAAGTTAAACTATCATTATTTGCAGGTGATATGATAGTCTACTTGCAAGACCCAATTGGGCAATTTAATAAAAATGTATTCTCCCATAATTCAGGAGAGCAGGAGTCTAATGCCAAGGCATTACTGAGACTAGGCCTGCTCCCCTCAGCCTCTGTTGCTGGGCTCCTGTGCCTTCCTTGACTTGCAGTCTAATGTCCACACTAGTTTCCATCCTTGTGTGCCATCCTCCCTCTTTTGTCTCTGTGATTTGGGTCCCAATTCACCTCTTCTTATAGTGCCCACTCTAGTGTGGCTTTATCTTAATTTGCGTTATCTGCTGAGATAATAATTGCAAGTAAGTTTCAACCAAAGGTACTGGGATTAGGACTTCAACACAACTTTTTGGGGGACATAATTTACTCCACAGCAGAAACTATAGTTGTAGTAGAGTATATATAGCACAGTATAGATCAGTGGCGGTGAACCTGTGGTACACATGCCACAGTTGGCATGCAGGGCCCTCTGTTGGCATGTAAGCCAAGTCATCTTCGCAGCTGAGTATCATATAACAGTGTCTCTTCTCTAAACTGAAATCTCAGTATTCAGGTGTAGCCCCGTGAACATAAGAACTAATTTTGTCATCAAGGCACACCAACATGTGATTATTCTTTAGAATATTTCAATTAATGAATTATTAATTTTAATTTTGAGTTTTATTATATTAAACAATAAATTACTATATTTTCATATTACTATATGAAAACAGTACTTAACAGGAAAAAAATCACAAAAATAAAGTATTATATTTTTATTTATTTATTCATTTATTTATTTAATTTAAAATTTTATTATTTTATTTATTTATTTATTTTTATGGCCAGCTCAGCCTGCCCTGCGAGTGGGGCTGGTGTAGCATGTGGTGCCGGGATCGAACCGCGGTCTCTGCGGTTGCCTAAGCTTGCCTAAGCAGGCACTTTAGACCACTGAGCCATCTCGCTGGCCCCAGTATTGTATTTTTAATGCTTACTGAATATTTATAAAAAAAGCAACATTTTCAATATCAACTGGCTTTGGGTGTACAAAGTTTAAAAATGGACATCATAAATAAATTTCTATATGAACTACAATGAAAAAACCAATAAAACTACCACAAAAATAAGCTTTGCCTCAAATGGCATACCCAAGGCAGTCTTCACACATGACAGCTGCATGTTCCATGCACATGTCTCACTCTGACAGCTTATGTGTCCACCTTTCCTTTCCTATATGACAGTCTTGCCATTTCTCTTTTTTCCTTGTTTTATCAGGAGCTTCCCATTATATTGTACATCACTTTAGCAGGGAAATAAGATATCAATAAAATAAAGTGAAATATCAAATATGTAGTGAGTGCAGTGCTTAGAATAGATAACATATTCACATCAGCCTGCTATGTGAGCCCTGACACCAGGTGCACTAAGCCAGCAACTGAATCAGGGTATGGGGAGGCTGAGAAAAAGAGGATCACTATGAGTCTGAGCTGCATAGTGAGACCCTGTACTAAATATATATGTGTATATATATATATATATATATATATATAAATTTATAAAAAAATATATAAAATATATATAAATACATATATATTTAGTACAGGGTCTTGCTGGGAATTGAACTTGGATCCTTGTACTTGCCCAGCAGTCACTTAGACCACTGAGATATTGCTATCTCCCCAGGCCCCAAATATATAAATTAAAACAAAAACAGAAACATTTTCACATCAACTGTTTACTTGCTTATGAAGCCTAAAAAATAAAATCAAAAATAGAAACCTATGCGAGCTACAGAGTAGACACAAACAGAAGTCTACCACAGAAATAGTCTTCGCTTCAAATGTCACAAGGCAATCTTCACGCATGACAACTACATGTTCCATACACAAGTATCACTTATACCGAGCACATAGGTTTTGTTTCCTGTACTTACAGGGCACAGTTGACATCCACTTTGTTTTCCTGTTGTTGTAGCAGCTCTTTGTGATGATTTGTCTGCCTGTTCACCTGTCAGCTCACCAGTGTACTCCACAATTTTTTTGTATAGTTCCCTAAGCAGAAACATTTTTTTGGGGACAACGAGATGGCTTAGCAGTCTAAAGTACCTGCTTAGGCAAGCTTAGGCAACCATAGGGACCGTGGTTCAATCCCTGGCACCACATGCTGTGCTAGCTCCACCCCCAGGGCAGGCTGAGCCAGCCATAAAAAACAATTGTTTTTTTCTCTGCTGTCAATGTTCTCTTATGAGCTCCAGTTCTAATCCCCTGAGGAAATTTCTCTGTGATATTTTGCGCTTGTTATTTTCTTTCTAAAATATCAAGCTGTTTATGCAACACATGCTTAGGATTGAGTAAAGCACAACCATTAGCCAATGCTTTGTGTTTGAAGTGATATCATAGATGCTTCATAACTCATCAAAAATATCTACTCCATCTTCAGTTTTGTTGTTGAAAGTTTCCATCTCAAGATTCTGTTTTGTTGAGGTTTTCCTATCAATATTTCCATCACAGTGAAATGTGGAAATCAGTGATATCAGTTTGGTTTTCTTTGCCATATAAAAGCCAATGTTATATCTTTCTGAAATCCAAAGATTGTATTATATAATTCTCTGTTTCAAACTTGAAACATTTCATTTGGAATTTCTGCTTTGTTCTTGGGTCTAGTTCCTGTGCTGGTCAACTTGTGCTCTGTTAGCAACTGTAACATCAGTTGGAAACTGGTAAACCAATTGTTGAATGTCACATTTCAATTACTTTGGGAGATGAAAATGACAAGTCTGTTCCCAATATATGTTTTAGTACTATACAAAACAGACCCTATGGCTGAGTTCCAGGATAGATTTCTAGGTTGACGATCTCTGCATCTACAAGCGCATAAATTTTTATGCCATATTTTGACTTGTTGTTTTCCACAAATCTTTTACATTCCTGTGATCACCATAAGAACTTTTCATTTGCACTTAGCCTTTGTGTACTTCACAGCGTCTATTATCATTCATCTGTTATAATTTCCAACATTGAATGGCAGTGCTGGCATTCTGTCCAATATGTTTCACTCCTGCCAAGACTATCACTATTTTTTCAAATCTAGTTCTAACATTGGATTCTTCCATTTGGTTGTGTGGCTATTTTGCAGCATTTTGTCTACTCGAATATGTGATCACATGGCATTTGCTTGATCATCCGAATCAAGGAGGTCTGTATCCCCTGTGTCTGTATTATTGGATTCTTGCTCCATTTCACTGTCACAGGGACTTTGGCTCACATCACTGATGCTAAAGTTATCATCACCATCAGGACCTATCCACATCACTTTTCTTTTATGATAGTTATTTTAATGACCGATGTATTTTCATACCATCCATAACGGATCACCTTCGTTATCCATGTATGCATAGTCTGATGATTTACTTTTTTTTTTTTTTAAACATATTCTGCCTCCAGTTTATTTGTACAAAGAGCACAGGAGGACACCAGTCCCCCACAGTGTCCTGTTTTTACATCAGCAGATAAGAGGTTTTTATTGTGGAGCCTTCATGGGGGCCTGGGCACCTTTGGGAGCCTGGGCCTTGGCTGGAGCCTGGGCCTGTGGCCGGCAAGGCCTGAGACCTTTGGCAGTGCAGGCAGGGATATACTTCCCAAGCTTGGGATGGGCAATATAGGCAAGTCGAGCGAGCCTGCGGCTTACTTCCTTTGGTGTGATCTTGGGCTTGACTCCTTGGGCTTGATGAGGGCCTTAATAACCTTGGAACGTGCATTCATGACCTTGGCATTGTTTGCTTGCGTCTTCTTGAAGCACTTCTTCTTGTGCTTCTTGGCAAAACACGTGTTTCTAAGGAACTTGCAATCTACTCCCTTCAGAGATGCATATCTTTGTGACTGAGGTTTCTTGATGCCATTTCTGTGCCATTTTAGGGACTGTTCATGCATAGTGTGATTCTTGGACTTGGCCATAACTGCACTGCAAACTGTGGCTGCCTTACGATTTTCTTTTGATCTCCTCCAAAATTTACAAACCTGGATTTTTATGTGCCATTGAACTGAATTGGGTTACTCCTATGAGAAAAATCAACACTTTTTAAAACAAATTCTAGAATGGCATGGGTTTATTGGACCCCCTTTGATGCATGGATAAGCATATTATATGGAGCATATAAGTGGGTCCAAATCTCATTTTGACACTTTTGCACATGAGCACACCCTTTGCCATATGTTTGTCACATCAAATGGGTGAACACATAGACAACTTCCTGTATTCCCCAGGGAAAGGCATTACAACATGCATGCCATTACTTCTGACCTCACAGATACACTATTATACTATAATACAATTTTACAGTGAAAAAGTAAAGGATGGACCCACTGAACCCAGTCTTGTGTTCTAAGGGTAATTGTAGTGTTGCAATTTGTGATAAATAAGTGGGCTTTGGGTCACAGTTTGCGTACTTCATCTCTAAAAGTTTTGTCATCATTGGTAAGAGATTAAATTCTCATCAGTGACTAAATGGTAGTTTTGTTTGTTTGTACAGGCTGGGCTTGACCTTACTATGTAGCCCAGACTAACTTCAAACTCACTTCACTGGGGTCCTCCTGCTTCAGCCTCCCAAGTTCCAGGGTGATAGGCATGCAGGACCATGCCAGGCCCTATATGGCAAATTTTATATGCAAACATTAACTATGTAGTTTAAATAGTAAAATACGACATGCTATCATTTCTTTTTAAAACTAGAATTTTAAAAATGCTTATTACTTATTAGGAAAAGTAATTTATAATAACGAAGTTAGAAGTTAGCTTAGTAAATGAATGCTCAAAATTAGAATAAGGAATTTCTTTGTAAGAGCTATTTTTCCTGAAACTGCAAATGAACCTTTCATTGCTTAGCTGGAGAAAGATGCTAGACAGAGTCTTATCTTTCTATGATAAGAGAATTAAACTCTTCAATTTGTGATTTTTTGCTACAAACTTATTGCTTAAGAATATCCAAGTAGGTCTTGGTGGCCCATGCCTATAATCCAAGCACTCTGGGAGGCTGAGTGAGAAGGATCATAAGTTTGAGTCCATTCAGGGCAACTTAGTGAGATTCTGTCTCAAAAAAAGGTTGGGGATGTAGCTTAATGTGCAGGCCCTGAGCTCAATCTCTAATACTAGAAAAAAGCAAAGCAAGGCAAAGCAAATGGAGAAGTCTATGGAGATTTTAGACTTAAATATCAGAAGGTAAAATGAAAAATCAATAAATTGAAATATGCTTGTTTTAGTTAGGACCTGTATTTAAGTTGAGTTGGAGGGAACACATTATAAACCAAATACAAAGACAAGGAGGCTGATCTCAAAGAAGAGGAAGATTTAAGATGTTGGATATATCAAAATTCAGAAACAACTGTTTATTTCTCAGACTCCAGAATAAGAGAGCGAGGTTTATAAAGGAGAAAAAGATAGGAACTGGGCCTTCAATTACTTCTTCCTGCCTCTGGTCTGCTTTGAATACCAAGCATATCTTTTATAGTTCAGGCCAAAAGGAAAATATTTGTCCTACTGAAGGAGCTGGACTAGAATGTGAGATGGGCTTTGAACATTCCAAACTTAAGGCTGATAACCAAGTTTTCTTCTTGAGCAAGAGTTCAAAATGTTTATACTGACTTCACAGCTGGCTCCTAACAAAATCTCAGCACCCTTTTATTTGTGGTGTTAACTTACTTGACCCTTAGTTTATATGTGAAACTGACTAAGGAGGATAGAGGCAACAGAAAACAGATTTTTGAAATCTGGTTTGAACTATGCCTGGCATGCTAAAATATTTAGTTCTTCAAAACTTGGCAGTTAGAAGATAGGGTGGATTTAATTAGAGATGACCAGCTGGCTAATTACATACTGTCAATGATTCCCTCTGGCTACTTATCCAAATTGAGTCCTGTTTATGTCAAAGGCTGACTCTGTCCTTTATCCCCTGTCAGGGCCAAGAAATGGGATGCCATGCATTTAAGTTAACATGCCATGTTCTGGTGAAACCCACAGTAACAAAGGCCACTTCTTTCTTGGTGAGCTGAGCAAAGCCAGTGGTGCTAGAGAGACCACTGAGAGGTTTCAGAACAGAAGGCTAGATACAAGGAAGATTCCAGCTTATCACCTCCCAAGGCAGAAAGCTATGGACAGTAAACTCAGGGATTGGTTTTTGCCTGGTGGGTAAGGAAGGGCTCAGATAAGCAGAGGTGATGAGTGTGAAGTGGGAATGGTGGTTCCTTCTCAGTGGGCAGATCCTCTGAGGATATGTGCAGTGAGCTGCTTAACAAGGAGCCAGTTATACTCTTGCAGGGCCCTTGATGAGAACGATGTGATGTGCAGAGGTAGAAGGGAAGTGTGGAGTTTCATCAGGGCACGTGCTGGATGCACACCCAAATCTGTTCCTAAGAGTCCAGCAGACAGGAACTGTAGACTCAAATCCTCTGGGCAGTGACTAGAAGACAATGTAAATTTGAAAAGAGTGTGTGGGGACTCTGTTAAACTGCACAACGCATGGCCAGAGTAAAGGCATTTAAATTAAGAGGAAGAAGGGGCGGGGAGAGGAAGGGAGAAGGGGAAGAGGGGGAGGGGAATAAAAATAAAATCACTATGCTAAGTAAATAAAATACATTCGTGAGCTATATTTTATTCAAGGACTACCAGTTTGTCCTTGTTGCCCAGTGAGAACGCAAATTTGAAAGTCTGAATTTTTGGGCTGTAGTTATTTGTTAAAAGTGGCTTGCATTTTAGCCACGGTAGTATACATCTATAATTTCAGCACTTGAGAGACTGAGCCAGGAGAGCCAGTGAGTTTGAGGCCAGCCTGGGCTAAAAGTGAGTGCAGGCCATCTGGACAGCATAATGAGATCCTGTCAAAAACAAACAAAACAGCCGGGCTCTCAGCACTTGGGAGGCTGAGGCAGGAGGATCAGTGTGAGTTCGATACCAGTCTGAGCTACAAAAGTGAGCTCAAGGCCAGCCTGAACTGCATAGTGAGACCCTGTCTCAAAAAGACAAAAAAACCAAACAAAAACAAAACATAAACCAACCAGAAGAACTTTGCAAATCTATCTGCTTGGTCTATCTATCTATCTATCTATCTATCTATCTATCTATCTATCTATCTATTCTGGCTTGTATAAGGGGAAAGTTGTTCAAACTTTCTGCCATGATCTAAAATTATATACTGTCCCCCCTTGTTTTTGTTGGAATGCCATAAAATAGAGAACATGTAGTTGGAAGGAAGACTCATCTTGGAAGTTGTCAGGAGGCTGCCCTTCACTTCCTCAAAGAATGGTTGGGGATAAACATTCAGGGTGTTCTGCTCCCAACCTAGGGGTTATCAGCACATGCTCTGTTACGCACTCCCCAGGTCCCCGTGGCACCACAGAGGAAGCAAACTGTCACAACAGTAAATTTTAAGTCAGTTTTCTGAATGGGGCCGGAAGTTTTTGTTGATCAGTAGGAGAGATTACTTTGTTGCTTTGTATAAATAAATCAAAATAAATTTCTTTTCAATGAGTGCCCTGAAAAGTTTGAATAGGTAAGATTTACAGTTGGGATAATATTTAGCCAAACGTGCAAATATTACTTTTAAAATCCTTGCCAGCTCCAGAGTTTTATTTTTAGACATCTCGTATGAGAATTCTTCTCTAAACTCCTCAATTGGGATATTATTTTAAAAATAACTTTAATATCTGAGCCTGCACATTGTGAGAGACCCATGTTACTGGCCCTAACTCAGCCCTGTCAGTGTTGCTTCATCTCTCAGGGTCTACTGTGACCAGGTTAGGTTTCCTGTGCAAACCTTCCCTCTAGCGAGACCATAGGCTTCAGAACCTCAGCTACTGCACTGAAAATCTCAGAAGCATCCATACTCTAGGCTGCCACAGTAAAGGTAACATTAACCAACAGTCACTAACCAATACTGTATGTGGAGTAGTATGTGTATAAAAAGTGAAACAGAAGGACATCACATTCAAAGAATGAAGGGGGTCATCAATCTACCTGGCATAGAGGATTGGAAAAGCAGGTTTGAGCCAGAACATAGGGAGTTTTGCAGTTAGATTGAGGAGTTTTGACTTTTTCTTGGAGATGGGGGGCATTGAAAGTTTAGTAGGCAGAGTGTGGTGACACATGTCTATAATCCTAACACTTGGGAAGTTAAGGCAGAAAGATCACAATGAGTTCAAGGCCAGCCTGGGCTACATAGTGAATTCAAGGCTAGTGTGAACTATTACAGTCTCAAAAAAAAAAAAAAAAAAAAAAATTTAGTAGAAGAGATTTCAGAAAGCTTAATTTGGCAGACATGTGCAAGATGGCTTGGAAGAGAAAGAGACTCTTGCTGGACGTCAATAATAATTAATTCAAATATTAAACTTTTTAGAGGTTTACTGTGTCAGTGGGATACTGAGTTATAATGAAGAACAGCTAAAATTAATTGCACGCTTTACACATGCCAAATACTTTGTCAGTGATTTTTATGCATTAAATAATATTTGCAGTCCATCTGGAGAACTCAGGCAGTCTTCCTCTCATGTAATCTCAGTGTTCATCTGGTTTTCTCCTTTCTTGTATTCCAGAGATGAATCCAGTAGTATAATCCGAGGGTTCTTAGTATAGTGCCTCGTTCGTGAATGGGTCACATCCTTCTTAATCATTACGCCACATAGGACACATGAGTCGTCAATGATTTCTGCAGGTATCTTTTCCACTTTTGCATATTTCTTGATGGCACTTTTTTTTCTGACCATTTTCCTCCAATTTTAGAGTCTTGGCAGCATTCAGGGCAATATTACAAGCCAAAGAAGACCACTGGCTGATTACTTTGGTAGTAATGGAGCCATTGATGAGGTTTAGCATCATATCACAGTTACTGATGTCAACAGGGGAGCTGATTTTCTTTGGAGTGTTGATCGTATGATCCAGTGCTTTGTGGTAAGCATTGATCACCACTGTTGGGTGCATCTGCTGTTCCAGAAAGTGCTCAGCCACAGAAAATATCTCCCCCACAAGAATAATTACTGATGTGTTGACCTCTCTTTGGGCCAAACACACACAGGAAGGCCGTGAGACCTGGGGTGTCAACAGGAAGACAGGGGATTTGGTGGACATGAAGGAACTGGGCATATGGGAGCCTTTGGCCATGAAGCTGTAAGCATACAAAACAGCAGTGGAGACAGCAGTTTTGCTGCTGAGGATTGATGATGTCATCTTGGGCCACAAAAAGAAAGGTGATGATCAGAGCATGGAAGGTGGGGCTCCTGATGCTGGCCAGGAGTGAATGGTGAGCAAGGCAACTTTAGCATACAGACTAGCAGTCTGCCTTTTTTCCTTGACCAGTGGGTCAGGAACACTGTGGACGTCTTTGTTTGGAAGGGATCAGGTTGAGGGGCATCCCCCAGTCCCTCTCTGTCCCAGCTTAGTTTGCAAAAGGCACTGACATGTAATTCTTCTCTGTTGTAAGCTTTCCATTTAGTTTGCTTCCTATGATTAAATCTAAGTCACTTGAAAAAAATTTTGCAATCATCTATTGAAATGAACTTAATTAAATATTGTTCTTTTTCCAAATGAAGAGACAGGCTCCAGGCAGTAAAAGAACTTGCTTAGTATTCCCTGGCTAGGGATGCTTCTAACCTGAGGTACAAATGCAGGCAGCCTGACCTTAGGGCGCTGCGTACCAGCCATGCCTTCAGCAGCAGGCGACTGAGGTCTCTGGCTTTCTCTTGCCACCATGATGAGACTGAGATTACAAAGGACTGTTGCTATCTCCCTGCCTCACTGTTGTTTGTCTTTGTACACAGACCTCACCAAGATGGTATCCTTGCTGGGTGTTGACTGTAAGAGACTCAAAACATTTGACAATGTTTGGATTAATGTCAAAAGGGTCCCCTGGGCAAAGAATGGGGGGTGAAGATGAAGGATCAATACAATACAAGTGTTCCTTACGATTGCTCACCATATCCTAGCCGAGGAGGGAAGGAAATTTAGGTCTTTACACCTTGTTGCTTTCAATTAGGCACTAACGCCGTAATTCACCTGGCTTTGTTGGCCTCGGCTCAGTGATTTTAGGAGGCATTTACTTCCAAAATGGGAGATTTGGAATGCACTTGGTATTAACTTGTTTGGTCTTTTAAGTTGTTGTCAGATGAAGAAAATTCATTATGAACTGTAATGACTATACTTTTTTCATAAAGCTGCTATGAAAGATCCCCAAACATTGAAACTTTATTTCTGTTTATTGGTCCCTGTTTGCAGTACATAATGAAGACATTCATGGTGGGGAGCTGGTACATCTCAATTCTTTTTACCTCTCATTAACCTTTTGTTCCTTCTATTTCTATCTCTTGGTCTTTTTCCTATTTGCAGAAGATCTATTTTTCTGTTTCCTATTATTTATCTTTCATTTAGTTCTTTAATTTGTTTACACTTTGGGTTTCTCATGTAAGAGAAAATATACATAAGTTTATGTGTTTGATTTATCTCACTTAATGTCATAGTCTCAAGGTGCATCCATTCTATAGATGACTCAAATGTATCTTTCTTTTAGCAGAATACTGTAGTATTCAGTTGTGTGTAAATGCCACATTTTCTTTATTCATTTGTTGATGGACATATAGGTTGCCTCCAAGACATAGCTATTATGAGTTGTGTTGCTATAAACATGGGAATAACCTAAAACGGAGGCTATAGATGACCAAGGCCAATACCATTTTGGAAGAACAATCCCAAGAATAGAGCATTACCCTTTAGGTTTAACAGTTGCTCTTATGAATTAAAAGGCTGATGTGGAGTCACTCAGAAGGCAGCCTAGTTGGTCATGTTCAAATTAAGGCAATTCCATATCGATTACATAGAACAATTAAATATTTGTTCTCATTCTGAAACTTTTCTGTGTAAAGATAATGTTAATTTAGGTGATATTAATTTTGGCTAGGGGTACAGATATATATTGAAAAATGCTGTTAATAAACAACTATCAAACTGTTGAAGGAATTTTGTTGTAGAAACATAGGGATATCTCAGTTATAGATCTGAGCTATTTACAGATTATTGCCATCTTATCATACAACAGAGAAGCCTTAACACCTATATTTGATTCAACACCAATTTCAAACATTTCTTGGGGACCTGCATGTAACTAAGCTCACAGGATGAGCTTTGACTGCTAAAATGGGTTCTCTATGTTGAATTATATTAGGAATAAGTTGTTTACTCTTTCAGAATGATGACCTCTAGTAAAGTCTAGCTAGACTTCACTGCATCAGCAGATCAACCTATTGATTAACTGTTGCTTTCATTTTAAGTTAGACTTTGGACAGGCAGTGATTGAAATGGATTTATTTTTGCAAGCAAGCAGATTACAAAGGCAAGCAACCTTAGAAGGACTATTGTGAAATCTTAAAATCATTTTGTTTAGAAAGTAAAACAAATGTCTTTATTTCATAAGATAAACATCCATATCAGAGCAGCTGCACAGTGGAGTTCTCTAGCTAGAGACATTTAAATATTCATTGATAAACTTGTCAATGTTTAATAAAAATATTTCTAAGATCTATAAGGCTAAAGTTAATACTAGAAAACTGGAAGTATTTTTAAAAATTTAAAGTCATCTTTATTTGATAGAGTGTGGGTTTATCAGAATTTGCTCAGAATTGGTACTAAAAAGTAGGACATTTTAATTTTAACAGGAGAGAAAGTTCATCAAATCCTTGAGGAAAGGTTTAACATTTGGGTCACTCTTCCTAATAATATTGGGCTTGTAGAATTGATATTGATCAAGAACTAAAAATTCTATTACTGCTTAGAAGCTGCTCTAAAAATTGATTTCAGAGAATCAATTTTAAAAAGCAAACCTTATCCAAATCCACATTTCTTATTAAAATTTACTTTATATTACTTTACTGCATTTTCCTGAGTAGTTTACCCATAGAATTAAATTTTTTTCTATTCAAATGATAAATCCCTTGAAATGCTTTTTTTTTGGCAGATGAACTATTGAAAACAATTTTGCTTACAAAAATGTAAACTCATAGTATATATAAACATCTTATAGTAAAGAGTCACACGATATTGTTCGGTATTATTTGAAAAAGTCCTTTACCTCTCTCCCTCTTCCATACTGTCTCTATCGGCAGCTCTGCACTCAGCTGTGATTCTGTCTCTTGATGTTTACCTGCGTAGTCACATCACTAGCTACAGATAAATTGTTTTCAAGTTTTTCTTCCTATATTTCTATTCCATTTTCATATTTTTTTTGTTGAAAATGAAGTAAGAAACTTATATCGGAAGTAATGTTTATTTCTTCCAAAATATTTGGAGGTAAGTTAACAGTTTAAAAAAAAACAGTTAACCAAATACACCTCACTGAATATTTTTTCTGCAATATTTCTCCTGTTCATTGTTGGCCCATCTTTTGTGTTCAGGAGTATGTAAGAGATGCAAGCTACATTCATAGTTTGTTTCTGTCCCCCATTATTGTTTTTATGAGCAAGAAGAACAAACCTGTTGAAAGTCTTCCAGAAAAAAGCCCACCTGAAGATCTGCAGGATCTTCTGATGACCTCTGACCACAGCCCCTCCCTCTTTCTGAGAGTCTTGCCTTCTCTTTCTCCTTTACTTTTCATTCTTTTTCTTTTTTCTCTCCCCAGTTCTGCCAGTGCTCATGAGTGTCACTGATTTTGATTGTTACTCATTCTTTTATGAGAGGAGTCATGTTGGTCTAGGGTGTTACATACAGGTGTTGGTGAGCACTGATTTGGGGGCAGTGGCCCTGTGGCACAATGAGTTCTGTAGCCACGTGACCCATCTAACAAGTGAATTTAACACTCACTTGCTCTGTGGCCATAGTAAATTACTCAGCTCAGCTCAGCTCAAGTTCTTCAGTAAAATGGGGGAAATAAGATCTGCCACATCTGGCTGTTGCGATGAAATAATGACAGGAGGGATTGTGTCAGCCTTTCAGTAATGGCGACTCTCATTATCATAGTGTGGAAGAAGTAACTTTGAGCTGGCCTACTGGAGGCAGGTAGAGTCACAGTAAATCTAAAAGATGGGTTAACTTTCAGCAGGGTACTTCCTGAGTTTGTGAAAGATTTTGTGAGAAAGTGGGAAAAGAAAAGATTGCATATAAAGTGATCAGACAATCCACTGGGTAAAATACTTTCAATTAGATATGAAAGTTCAAAGGGTTAAGCAAAAAGGGTAATTTACAGGACAAGATCAAAATGTTGAAATACAAGAGGAGGAAGGTGGAGTTTAACCCAATATGGCAGCCTGGATACAATTAGTTAAATAAATGCTATTTATTTATAGAACTAGTAAGATAGGGGGAGGCATGAAAGGCAAAGGACAGGAAGTGGCCTTTCCCAGCACTAGTCTAACCCCAACTATGGCTACTTTATGTCTCTCCTTAAAGGAGGATGTGGGGAACTGGCTGAGCTCCAGGGAAGCCCAAGAATATAATTAAGACTGGGAAAATAAAGGCTTGTGAGGAAAGGCTAAAAAAACCAGGATTATTTAGCTTACAGGACAAAGGGCCAACAGCTTGTAAGGGTTATTATAAGAAAGACATTGGTATTTCCATCTCCTCAAATAACAGGACAAGAAGAAAGAAGCTGACATTGCACTGGAGGTTTTGGGTTGTGAGAATTGTTAACAAGGAGGTTGAAAGGCTCACTCTGACAACTGCAAAAGACAAAGGATTAATGTAAAATTACAGAGTGGCCACCCCATCACAGCAACCTGCTAGGAGAGGAGGAAGGTGGTATTCAATTACCAGCTTTTATACTATTTTGAAAACAAGCCTGTTGTTTACTATTTGAAATAACTGAGTTATTTACTGGTTAAATCTACATATTACCAAAAGATTATTTTGCGGGTGTAGATGCAAACTAGATAGACTCCTGTCTCCTCAGACAAAGCTTTGCTCCATGAGATCGGTTTGGGCCAGTGGTGGGGAGCTCATGGCATAGCTTGTTTTTCTTTTAAGACAAAAGATGTCAATGTATAAGTTGATTTTTCCCAAACTGAAATCTCACGATTCAGGCTTAATTGCAGTGTTAACACTTTGGAATAATAAGTGGGCTTTGGGTTGCAGTTCGGGCCCTCATCTTTAAAAGGTTTGCTGTCACTGGTTTGGGCTAGCATCACATGAAGCCACATTTATTCACCACAACTGAGGAGCGACTACAACTGGCTGTGACTTCAGAAGAGTCTGTTAAATCCCACCGCTGCTGGTATTGGTCCTGTTGCACAGCAAGGGCTGTGATGATCAGAACTCACAGGACTTTGTCTCACTCTGGCAGTGGGGAGAGAAGGTGGAGCCCCCAGGGATTATGAGGCATTTCAGCTCAGGATGTGGTGGTGTCCAAGTCAGGAGGGGAGGGCATCTGCATCCGTAAACATGTGATCTCTCAGTGTTTCCTGCATTGCTTCCAATCTACGTGCTGACTTCATCTCATCTGGCTGCTTTCTCCGCTGCTAAGCAAGGTCATATGTGGTGAGGGTTTTAAAAATTCTCGAAGACGTTTGCCATATTTTTCTTATTTTCATTTTCATCTCATCCCACTTCCTATCTATTTTAGTTGCTGTTAATAATTTTCAATGCCATTGGTAATACTGAGCAACGTGACTTGGGATCTTTCCGCGTTAGTATAAGTAGCTCTGCATCCTTTAACTATTGCTTTTCATTCCTTGATATGGATATTCTGTCATTTAAAATATTTAAGATTAAAGATAATTTTGGCAACCAGAATAATGATTATGAGGGATGTTGATCATATATGACATATCAGATTCTTCTGGAGAGCTGGAAATAAATGCTCTTTATCTTATGCAAAGAAATAAATGTTCTATATCAGACTTTGAGAAGTTTATTTGCATATATATGTGGTCTTGTGTACTTCACACAATATTGCATTGTATGTAAGTTATATCTCAATACAAAGGTTTAAAAATGAATGAAAATCATGCTTTAAAGATATCATAAAGTATGTAAGAAATAGGGCAGGCATGCAGAGAAGGCAAGTGGTTGAAGAAAAGAGTGAACATGAAGCACCTCCTATATTGTGAGCACAGTTTATAATTTCTCATTTAGTTGTCAACTACAACTCTCTGAAGGCATTCTTATGCTGGTTTCTTGAATGAGGAGACAACCTAAAAAAGGGTAAATGCATTGTTCAACTTCACAAAAACACATCGGACAATAAGGGTCAGGAACTGAACTGGCTTGAAAGTTCCAAAAGCAATTCTTTTAAAGTAGGAGAGTAAAGCTCAGAGACTCACTGGCTCTCAAATTTCACAAGCTCATGCTATTGGTAAGTGGCAAGTCCACTGGTCTCCTGGGCTGTGCTCTTCTGTGAAGCTAACCATTGTCTCTTCTTTTAATTTTCAGAGTGGTCAACAAAGTTGTTCTCTTTTTTAAAATTCTGGAATATATATTAAGAGTGAGAATTTATTATTGGAGAAACTTCTAGAAGTTTCCTGCCAAAAATTCAAACATCTGACATTCATGAAAAAGTGAACTGAATTATTGAATGCAAAAAATTTTTGTTTGGCTTTTTATTTTGTCTTTGGGATACCTTGAAAATTATATGCTTTTGTAGAAAATGATTGTTTTTAAACCTCAGATATGTGCATTAAAAAAAAAAAAAAAAGAGACAGAATCTAGGGACTGGGGAGATAGCTCAGTGGAATAAGTGTTTGCCTGGCAAGTGCAAGGTCTTGAGTCTGATCCCTGGTACCACAAAAGCAAAAACAAAAACAAAAACAAAAAATTAACAACAAAACAAACAAAAAGATATGTGCATAAAAGCTGTGTTATCTTTGTTTTAGAATGGATGAGATGAATAGTTCAAATTGACAGAGAATGACCTAAGACAATGTGAGGAAATTCATTTAATATTATACAGAAATTACACACATTTTTGGATCTTTCTGTATTTTTCTTTTTTTAGGGAAGGGTGTTCAGGGTCTCACTACTAATCATAGTGATCCACCTGTTTACAGCCTTGCAAGAGCTGGGATTACAGGCATGCGCCACCACGCCCAGTCTCAATTGCCATATCAGCATGTCCCAGGGGCAGGGCCAGCAGGGCAGGCCCAGGGATCAAATCCAGGACCCCTGCACTTGCTTGCAGGTGCTTTAATTCACTGAGCTATTTGGCCGGCCTGGATCATTCTGTCATTTTGTCATAGCGACTCATTTTTTCCCTTTGTGGTTATTTCCCTTGAATTTATTAAAATTTTTTTAATTTTACTTTTTTATAGTCTTCATTTTTAAAAACAATTTTGTTCCTCTTTTCCTCTTCCTTTTGATTTTTTTCTACTTCTCATTATGGAGTTCCATGCAGTTTCATTTCCTCTCTGAATGTGGTATGAGGTTGTATTATGATGCATGTCTAAATGTCCCCCCAAAGCCTGGTGAATCATGGGGTGGGTTTCTAGAGTTTGTGACTAATTCATGGTTCTTTGCTGGGATGATGGGTATAAGTGCTACTTCTGCCATGGGGTGGGTAGCCTGCATACAATATAAGGGAAGGAAGGAGGCTCACTTAGTCTCTCCTCCCCTCCTGCTTTTGTTGCTTGTGCTGTCCTTTGCCACCAAGAATGGTGCCCTTGTGCCATGCCACTTTTCTTTGGAGCCAACTGATTATTGACTGAAACTGTCACAACCTGTAAGCTAAATAATACTTTCCACCCTTAATTTTTTTTAAAAAACATTTATTTATTTATTTATTTGATACAGGATCTTGTTATGCGGTTCAGACTTGTAGTGATCCTCCTGTTTTCAGCCTCCCCAGCACTAGGGTTACAGGTGTGTGCCCCCATGCATAGTTTCAGGGTGGCAGGGTGCACCTGAGGTTCTGGGGCCAGCACAGCATTCAGTACTGGGGATAGAACTTGGGTCCTTGAACTCGCCAGGCAGATGCTTAGACCACTGAGCTATCACCCCAGTCCCCTCCCTTAATTGTGAGCCTCTGGCATTTGGTTCCAGCAATGAGAAAAAAAGTAGTCAAGACAGGTTGTTTGCGTCACATCCCACTTAACTATATTTTAAAAATTGGTAATTTCTTTTAGTGATAACAGAAATGCCGCAAAACACCTGCTCCATGATTGGAATAAATTCTAAGCTGAAATGTCATCTTTTGAGCACCAGACAACCTTTAAAACCTCAAAAGCACATTTTCTCAAATTGTAAATAGCAGAAACTTATATTAGTCACAAAAGAGGTCTAATTTTATACATTCATAAAAATCCAGTTTGTACAATTGCTTTCTTTCATCAGCCAGCAACCTGACTCTTTAAAGTAAGCAAAGTTGTTTCTTTATATTGTTCATGAGATTCTAATACCTTCTTCCTCAGTTGAATTGATTTCGGAAGTGTGTATTAGAATGCATGCGAAGTTTGAAATACCTTTTGGACACTCTTGTCATTTGATTTGCAAACATAGAATCATTGGTTCAGAAAAACAAGGAGAACAGAAGTGCATTATATTTCTTCTAGTTGCTTGGGCTCTGGGGCATGAAGCCAGGTTAAGTCAGCAGACTCACAAAAGAAAGGCCTACTAAGCTAGTGATGCTTGGTCCAGTGCTGCCTCTAGAGTAACTTGAATAAGAGACATGGGCCTAATTTTTTTCAACTAGAGTACACGTTGTATGCTAAATGAAGTTTTTGACTCGTTTTGATCTTTTGTCTGCACTGAAGAGCAAAAATGCCCAATCCAATCTCATGTATACAAATTTTGAGGTAATTATGATTCTTCTGATCACAACCTACCTATTTAGTTTAATTTCATTAGCTATGAAGAGAATATTTTATTCAAAGTGAGTTTCTTCTACTTCCATAGAAGTATATTTGGAAATGTTTTCAAATGACATCATTTTATAGTAATACTTAAAAGGAGATGCAGCCCCTTTTTCTCCCTCAAATAAGGCTATTTTTTTTTCCTGATAAAAAATAATATACAGAATTCCCAGTGCCACCACTGTTGCCATAAATGTGTGGTCTTTCCTGTGGCCATGGGGGTCTTGGAGAAGATCTCGGAGATTGAAAAGGAGATTGCTTGGATGCAGAAGAACGAGACTACTGAGTATCACCTAGGCCTGCTGAAAGCAAAACTCACTAGGTATCAGGCCCAGCTCCTGGAACTGTCCAAATCAGCCTCATCCAAAAGAGCAGGGCTTCAATGTCATAAAGTCAGGTGATGCTCAGTGGCACTGATTGGATTTCCTTCTGTGAGTAAGTCCACTTTCCTGAGTCTGATGACCTCCACAGCCAGTGAAGCTACCTCCTACTACCTCCTACTACCTCCTACTACCTCTGACTTGTATCCCTGGGGTCACTGAATACAAAGGTGCAAATATTCTGCTCCTGGACTGTCCTGGAATCACTGAAGGCCCTGCACAAGGGAAGGGTAGGGAGCAGCAGGTGATCACCGTGGCACGCACACTGATGTTGTCATCACGATGCTTGATGCCACCAAGGGGAGGTGCAGAGGTAGGTTGCTGCTGGATAAAGAGCTGGAGCTGGTGGGCATCTGCCTCAATAAGCACAAGCCCAACATCTATTTCAAGCCCAAGAAAGGTGGAGGCATCTCCTTTGACTCAACAGTCACATTGACCTAGTGCTCATAGAAGCTGGTGCAGCTCATCCTACATGAGTACAAGATCTTCCATGCACAAGCACTTTTCCGAGAAGACTGCTCCCCAAATGAGTTCATTGATGTGGTAGTGGGCAACCAGGTATACACACCTTGCCTGTATGTGTGTAACAAAATCAACCAGATCTCCATGGAAGAAGTGGACCGCCTGGCTCACAAACCCAACAGTGTGGTCATCAGCTATGTCATGAGCTCAACCTGGACTATCTGCTGGAGATACTCTGGGAGTACTTAGCCCTGACCTGCATCAATACTAAGAAGAGAAGACAGAGGCCTGACTTCACAGATGCCATCATTCTCTGGAAAGGGGCCTCTGTAGAGCATGTGTGCCATTGCATTCACCAGCTACTCACCAGCCAGTTCAGGCATACACTGGTGTGGGATACCAGCACCAAGTACAGCTCACAGCAGGTAGGCGTAACCCACACCATGGAGCATGAAGATGCCATCTAGATTGTGAAGAAATAGCAAATTATTTTTCACAAATAATTTTAAAAATCTCAGGCCAATTTCCATTGCTACTGATAATATTTGAGAGTACAGAAGCAGATTTTTCAGTTCACTGGATTGAAAGCCTTAGAATTTTCAAATCTAATATGCAGTACATTAATTTTGACAAACATACATCAAATGTTCTTAATGAGTAGATTAAAGTAATAGCTTTCTGATAAGCTGGACTTGTCTCCTGGGGCGCTGGAGTCATCAGGACCCACTAAAATCCAAACAGGAAAAATACAACTATGTACACCCCAGGAGGGTGCCCTCCCATCTCTACTGTTTCTGGACATTCCTCTGTAGGCAGATGATGAAGAGTGTGGGGTGAGGTTGGGAGCCTCAGGCTATGCCAGGGATGTTTTCCTGTGTGCTTCATCCCTCTGCTAAGCTCCCTATTCCTGGCCCCTTTGGAGACTGAGAGAGCAAGTTATCCACTTACTCCCTGACCAGGGCCTAAAGCCAGTGGCAGGCTCAGTACTGGGTGGGAACTGGGTCTACCTGGGTCCTTGAGGTCACTTCACTTCCTCAGCTCCTACTGGCTTCTCTGGCACTCAGGGTCTTGAGTCCCTGTGGTGGGAACCAGGTCATGTTCCCCACAGCCTGAGTGGTCCTCAAGTGCCTTCCCTTTTAACTGGTCCTAGGACAGCCCCTGCCCAGCACGAAGCCCAGGCCTCTGGCCCTGCATATCCAGAGTAAGAATTGCCAAGTTTGGGATCTATTTTCTCTGTAAGCCCTATGATTTCTGTTCTCATTTCTGAAATAAAGGATAGAAAATTAATAAAAATAAATAAATAAAAAATAATACACAGATATAGAAAAAACAAACAGTGCAGAGGATCAAAAGTTGGAGCCCAGTCTGGGCAAATTAGTGATTTATTGAGACCCTGTTTCAAAATAAAAAATAAAAAAAGGCCTGGGAATGTGGCTCAGTGCGAACACCTGGATTTAATTTCCACTCTACAAAAAACAAAATCTCCAACTTCCCAATATTTCTGTATTTGTTTAACCCAGTGTATGTATTCATTTGGCATATTCACATATATACTTTATTTATTTATTTATTTATTTATTTATTTATTGTGGCCAGCTCAGCTTGCCCCGGGGTGCAGCTGGTGCATCATGGAGGATTGAACTGTGCTCCCTGTGCTTGTCTGAGCTTGCCTAAGCAGGCATTTTAGACCACTGGACTATCTCACCAACCCTACATATATACTTTAAGATGTACAGGACATCATATTCTTTTGTACTTTCTTACTTAACAATCTGCCGTGGAGACTTTCTTTGGTTTTAATAGATCGTCAGTTTAACAGCCACATAGCAGCTGTAGCATAGATTGGTGTTGGCGAACCTATAGCTTGCATACTGTAGCGGGCTGTTTTTATCGTTGAAAGCCTTAAAAGGTTTGCCATCGCTGCTATGAATGTACCAGAATTTAATTAACCCCCAGTTGACGGATTTTTCATTGTTTTCCAGAATTTTTAAAAATGTATATCTTTACCTTAAGTACAGTAGATGAATTGTAGAAGTTTGGTTCATGTCACTAGTTTATTTTTCACAAATAATTTTAAAAATCTCAGGCCAATTTCCATTGCTATGGATAACATTTGAGAGTACAGAAGCAGATTTTTCAGTTCACTGGATTGAAAGCCTTAGAATTTTCAAATTTAATATACAGTACATTAATTTTGACAAACATATGTCAAATGTTCTTAATGAGTAGATTAAAGCAGATGTAATACTAATGACTAGTAGGCAAAATAAGTTGCTCCAACTGTTTTTCAAGCAGTTAGAAGAAACTCCTTCCTTTATGCTCACGTGCAGCATACTTCGCGCATGCCTCTATCGCAGCACTTGCTGCATTTCAACCTGCATTCTTAGG
Organism: Capromys pilorides; assembly: GCA_004027915.1. NCBI lineage: Eukaryota > Metazoa > Chordata > Mammalia > Rodentia > Capromyidae > Capromys > Capromys pilorides. The sequence continues at coordinate 29,832 of PVKN010004544.1, forward strand.
TGTCTTTTCAATGAAAATGTTAGCTTCCTGAAGGCAGGGATGCCTTAGGAGCCCTGTGAGGACCTCACAGAGTGAAACAGTTGCTTGGTGAACTTTGTGCATGTACAAAGGTCACAAAATTTTCCATTTGCTCTCTCCCCACGTAATGGCTTTCCACCTTCTTCTTTGTTCCTTAGCTTTTGAAATACAGGCATATTATTTGCCCAGGGCAAATAGACTTGGAGTTTGGGAAGCAGCATTGTGCAATGGATGTTAAATCAGCCCAATTTAACTCTTGTCTGTTCAATTTATTAGATCTATGACCCTGGACAAATTGCTTAATTCTTTTTAGTCATAATTTCCTCTAGGGTTAAGTGAAGATAATCAATTCTGCTTCAAAAAGTACGGCATAGATGAAAGGAGATCATATTTTAAAACCTTTAGCAAGTGCTACTGTAGCACTTGAGAAGTGGTAGTGCCAAGTTGTTATTTCCTCAAAGGTACAAGTATTCTTACTTACATATGTCACTGGCCATTTCCTGCCTTCTGCTCTGATGGGCACTATTTGTGGAGTGAAAGCAACAAGCAGTTAAAAGTTAAGAGAGATTTAGGGCTGAGATTCACAATAAAAATCAATTTGGAAAATAGAGTCTATTGATAAAAGTTCATTTTTTGTGTTTTTTTTTTTTAAACTGAGAAAAAGATGCTCAGATTATTAACGTAGAGAAAGAATAGGATGGGCAAGGTAACAATAGCCTAAAAGTATTCTACTAGGGCAAAAAGTAATTGCAGGCAGTCTGCAGCCTAATGTGCCACATTAACTAACTAGAGGGAATGCAAACCAAAAAAAATTAAAATGTAGAAGTTGAATTACAGAAACCTCTGTGTGTTCCCAGCTAGTGACTACCTTTTCATAATGATAGCCTATGCAACCCTCTTGAATTGGGCTTGCCCATGTGCTCCAGCATGCGTACCTGACTCTGTTAGCAACAGAGTCTTAAAAATATGAGGAGGACTTGTGGATTCCCACACAAAGTTTGAGTGTGGTTTTGCCTTTTTTACTGGTGGCAGTTCAATGAGAGGCAGTATTGTGTTATTTCAGCACTGGCTTCTCTTTGTCCAGACTTCTTGTCTATCAAACCAGTTATGCACAGCAAGTGTTCTTCTGAAGATTTGTAAAGCAAAAGGCAGCACTTTCTGTGCATAATAAAACTTTCAAATCTAGTTGAAGCTAACACCCTCTGAAAGTCAAAATTTTAAAAAATGATAAGCCAGGTATACACTTTGTGGGACTGATTGAATATCTTCACCCATGAACACAAAAATACATCTCTCAGCTGGGGAGATAGTTCAGTGGTCTAAGCATCTACCTGGCAAGTGCAGAGACCCAGGTTCAAGCCCTGGTACCACATGCCATGTGAGCCCTGGAGCCCTGGAACCCTGGTGCACCATGCTGGCCCCTGAGACTGGGTGTGGTGGTGCACACCTGTAATCCCAGTGCTAGAGAGGCTGAAACAGGAGGATCTTTGGGAGTCCAAGCTGCGTAGTGAGATCCTATACCAAATAAATAAATAAATAAGTAAAAGATTTAAAAATATGTCTTTCCCTTTTTCTCTAAGGAACCAAGATCTTGATTTTTTTTTTTTTTGTGCAAGACTCAGCAGAAACACAATGCCCTGTTTATAGAGGTTTATTACAACACAACGACAGCACTATAATTTCATACAGGATGAAGGGCTTCACTTGGCTTCAGGCCAGCTAAGCCAGTGTCATTTAGTACTTATGTAACTTCTGACACAGGCAACTATTTTTATCTTCATGCATTATGTGTTCATTTAGAAAGCACTTTTTACAACATTTTAGTAGTGCATCATTAGATACAGTAATTGTATGTTACCTGTGATCAGATTTCTTACCCTTGGTATGGACATTCAGAGAGTCTATGAGCCACTGGCAGGGAAAGTGGTGTTTACCTCTGAGCTCAAAGTTATAAAACTCATTTTGTGCACACAGACCCTTTTGGTTCTTTTCCTTGGCCCTATGCCCCGTGCTTATCTCTTGTTACCACTGTGGACTTTTGCCCTGGGAGACTCTGTCTCTGCAGAGTTTTGTAACCCTTATTCCCTGAAGAGCAACAACCTGGGTACTTACACATAATACTTCCCATGTGGACAGGCATAGTAGCTGCTGTGTCCTGGAGTCTCTCCCAAAGCGACATTCTGGAAAGAGTGAGGTGAGGTCCCAACCCCTCTTGGTAAGCACAGCTGTGCAGCAGGGCTTTCACCCAATAGCTAATCTGAATGCAGCAAGTTGGAATCATTGCTTTCTGTTTCAGCAGTCTGACATGACAAGAATGTGGCGGCTGCTTCCAGATAGTTCCCTCCTTCCATTTTCTTTGAAAATGGAAGCCTAAGGAGACTTAAACAGTTTATTCATACACTCATTGACTATAGGTATGATCATGCACGGAGTGCTTTCTATGCACTAGGTATGATGGTGCTCTCACTCTTCACATGCATTTTCTCTTCACTCTTACCAACAACCACCAAGGAGATAATTTCAGTTATGGTTCGAAATTTGCTCAAGGTCACAGAGTAGTCAAAGGCAAATCTGAGGCTTCACCTGAGTGCCAGGACACCAAAACTGTGCTTTTAACCACCGTGCTGTACTGCCTCCCTGTGTCAGCATATCTTTTATCTTTATCTCTAGCTTGGCGGGAGACCACAGGAGAGAAGAAGCCTGACATATGGTGAAATACTTGGAGATAAGATTTCTGTATGTTTGTCAGTATATTTGCATTATGTCATTACATTAAGGTGTGTTAAGTTGTCATATGAAATTAGGAAACCTAACTAGGCTCAAGCAGATTTAAGCTACTTGGTCTCTAAAATATGCCTGTATGATCTCTTTCAGTTGGTTTCTCCCTGTCTAGCCCTGTTTTCTGAAATGATCTTCTGTTTCGCATGAGCAGTTGTTACTGAGAAAGACCAGCTGGTGGGGAACAATTAGTGACATTACCTTCTCCCTGCCCCTATCTTTCCTCCCCACAACTTCTGGTCCTGGCAAGTATTTTTTTTTTTTTTTTAATGAATATGATTGACAGAGAAAGGTTGGCCTCATGCTTGCTTCTCTTCTAAAATTTACTGAAATAACTTCAGGAGAGACCCTGGCATTGTCCTCTGACTCAGACACAAACCTTCAGGGGAAAAAATGCTGCCATTGAAGACAGAGAGATAGAAGGCAGAGGGACACTTTTAGAATTTTTGGACACTGTGATGGCCAGTCTTCTATTTTGGGAACCCTCAGGGATAGTTATGCCTCAAAGCACAAACTAGAGTAGAGAATTTCTAAGGTTATATAATGTTCTCTGACAGAGTCCCTGGATTTAGGGCTGGTTAATTTCCTTTGACTATTCATTTCTGAAAAT